>CAJNSZ010003026.1:0-12519 GCA_905329745.1 Rotaria sp. Silwood2
GTCTAATACGACCTATAGAGCTGAAATTTTTACCAGAAGCATATCTCACTAAGATCACTCATCCCTGAAAATTTCAGCTCAAGCGGACCATCCTAAGTGGGAGATTTTTTCTGAGGGGGGGGGGTCCCCTTAAGTAAGGCTGCATACTTGAATAATATTATTAAATATTTTCATATGTACTTTTGAGAATAAATAAAATTAACTATTTTATTAAAAAAATCCAATAGAAGACAATGTGTTTATCATTTTTGTTTTTTCTTTTCAGTATTCCAAATGTTCAATCTATAAACGAAGATGATTTACCTAGAGTAGCATCATTAAAAATATTCGATTTGTACATATTGACACAATGTGATATTGATTCACTTGGTCTTATTCTTGATTGTATGCCTAATCTTCAAGAATTTAGTTTTACACTTATCGTTGAACATCTTCATACACCATTTATTGATGTCTTACTCAATGGAAATAACTGGCAACAAATGTTGACAAGTCATGTATCACATTTGACCAAATTCGATATTCATATGTCTTTTTTAACACACGATGGACTAGTCAATTCCAAATTGATTCTTGATTCATTTCGATGTTTTTGCACACAATATAATGGTTGGCATATGGCTATTAGTCGATGGAAAACTTTTCAAGATTTTATACTCTGTAAGTCAAAGAAATCATGATTTATTTTATTCACTTTTGCCAGTAACAGACGAAAGGATAGGAAGGATAAAGCATTTTTCTCAGCATTGATGCATATTGACGAAATTGAAATGATATGAGCAGTGTTTTTTTTTCTTCCATACAGAAAAGAAAAATCAAAAGAAGATAACAAACTCGTTGAACAATTCTACAATTAAAAACTAAATGAGAAACGATGATTTGTAGAACTTCGTCGATACTTTCAACATGTCTTCAATGCATGTTTGTTTTAATAAGAAAGATTTTTAGGTAATTATAGAGCATAAATACAAGAAAAAAATAACCATTTTTTTTTTGCTCTAGAAATTCTTGTCATTCTCATGGTAGTCTAAAGAGTTTGAGATTTGATGTTTCCTCTTTCATAAGTATAGCTCTTGAAAAAAAACAGAAGAATGACTCAGTAAAAATATGATATATCTGGGTATGATGATTTTCATTCAAATCGTATTGGTCTTGATGAAAATTATATAGGTCGATTGAGAAATATTTGATCTATTCTGCAATCAAAAAATGAGCTCGAACAGATGCAATTAAGTGAAAATATTCGATTTCTTTTGCAAAAATTTGAAAATGATGATATATACTTCGAATGAATCATAGTATATTTAGATGAATGTATTGTTTTGCGCACACTCAACTACAAATATTTGGTACCGCGATATAAATATTTTACAACAATGAATATATGTTATGGCACATTCGAAATAATCTCAACAGATTTATCAAATACTAATAATTACTACTTTCAATCGCATAATAACTCAATAGAATTTTATATGCCAACATATATGGAAAGTCGAATGAATTCATCATGTGCAAATATTCCATTTAGAAACGTTTATTTTCTTGTCATACGTTTATCATTGATAGAATCAAGAATAATCTCATTTTTAAAGAACATATTCACATCAAGTGAGTAAATACAAGTCTATGACTTATGAACTCTTCCATAAACTAATTGTGTTATTATTGTTGTTTTTTCTTTTGTTCAGTTTTTACGCGTTCTCATACAGATCAATCGGATCAATATGTCGAAAGTCTTTCATCTCTTATTGATTTGTCGACCATCATTACCTTAAAATTTAAAGAAAACAACGATTTAAGACGATCACATGTTGCACCGCATATTATACGGTATGTTGAATTATCTAGAATAAAAGTTTTAGACAAGCATATTCTACTGAAAATCTCGTAGAAAACTCTTTTTAAAAGTACTAGAATGTTGTACATATATTAGAGATCTGACATAATCATTTTTTTTTCAACTAGTGATTTTTTATTTGATTTTGTTATAAGAGATTTGTAACAAGCATATCTTAAATAATTCAATCTTGATGTGTGTAAGATTACAGTAATCAGTATTGATTCCAACTATCCATGTAAAAGTTTTGAAAGTGAACTTAAGAAGAATCGATTATCTTAAGATCAAAATAATGGAAGTATTCTATATAGCTCTAATCAATCGGAACCTGTGATAAAATTGTTTTACAGCCCAAAACTTATTCAATTTGAATTAAAATATATTGAATTATTATTGAAATTTCCATTGAATGAATCTGAATGAATATTTTCTAAAACAGCAGAAGTTGTGTGCACTTATCATCGAAGCATTCCTGCTTGACAGTATATATCATTAGAAGAGCTGTTCATTTCATCATTTTTCTTCTTGCTATATGATAGCAGTTTCTCACCTGAAATCTACATAGAATCGATCTGGTATTTTCCATGTTTTTATTTCTAAATTACAGTTTGGTCCTACAGGTTTGTGATGACTGACCATGTTGCTTATAAGAAAACTAATATTATTGATATTTTGGTTACAATTATATTCAATGTCGAATAATCAATCTAAAATAACATTGTTTTCTTGACTTTTTAGAGCATGTGTGAATGTCAAAAGACTTATTATGCATACTTCATTATTATTCTTGCCTATAATCATCGACAATGCGGAGCTTACTCTTACTTTTAGCCGAATAGAGAAGCTTGAACTGTTTGTGGATCATATGTACTTTCCATTAAAATATGGCTCAAAAATTGTGGAACGTTTTTCATCTTTGAGAGAGATCAAAATTATTCATTATTCATTCGATTCTAACTTACTGATCGTCGATATTTTTCTCTGTGGTCTTCCAAAATTATGTGATGTTATCATCGAATTTTGTCATGATACTTTATTAGATAATCCAATTTCGCGTGATCATGTCATAGAAAAGCGACGTCAGTCGTTTGGTTTAAACAGAAACGATGAAGACAAAGTGATTGTAAGAGCTAAAGCTCATATATTGTATATCTGGATTCCATAATTATTGATTTGCACATTTGTTGTTTAAGATTTCATTCGCATTCGTTTACATTTTACCCAGAGAATGATAAAAACTTTAATGATTTACACAAGTATACGACAGATTTCAGCCTCAAGAGAAGCATTTTTAGCCTGTAATGAAAATCCCAATGCTTTCTCTTGTTTTAATTAAACATTTTATAACGACAGACAACTCAGTTGTTCACACTATTTCTCCTCACTTACAAATTTTTATGTTGAACAAATCTATCTTTAGCGGTTTTGTAATTACCTTGCTCTTACTTGTTTTTTTAATCGGTATCTCATCATCAAATGCCAAGCATGAGTACGAAAAACCAAACCATACCCATGACAGAAAAAGAAAAGAAACGCCACCATTGCAATATCAAAATGCATTTTTTTCTTCAATGTAATTATTCTCGTCTCTTTTTTGTACACTTTCCAAACATGTTTGTACATATGCACATAAAATGTCTCTTTGATTGATGTATAATGATAAAAATTGTTTACAAGATTAAAAGGATGTTATTTACTTCGTGAATAAAATACCCAAAAAGAACTAAGCACACAATACATACGCAAAATTATAGTGAGTATCATCATTTTTATTATTTTATTTTATATACAAACTTGAGAGAATTCAAACGGAATAAGTATCAATAGTAAAAGCATTTGATGATGATTACGCACGTCGATCGAGAAGAATCCATTTTCGGTACGTTTTCGAAATGTAAACAATGAAAAAACGATATCTTTACGCCATTATTTAACCAAATTATCGAGCGCACAAATATGGTTCTTAGATTATGCTTGTCTAGGAATGCACTAGTTTCATTCCCGACCGCTCGGCAGCGTATCAGTCCGACTGGACTAGTGCATCCCTATTCGAATTAGATATTTTCATTGGAATAAAGAAGTTATAGATGGATGAGTGATTTTTCAAAAACTTATCAGAATTTCAATTTGGCTGTTGAAGTGTCGATTATAAAAATGTTTAAAGAAAATAGAATCAAAAGACGAAAACATTTATCAGTAACACCCGAAGATCTTCGTGTTTGATTCATGTTCATGACTGAATGATGTCTTTCATAACCAATAAATCAAAAATTTGTTTTAGGGTTTGTCTATCAAATAAATATCCTACATTACTTAACTTAAATATATGAATCGAATCGCTAAAATCTACGTTTCAGAAATTTCGATTAGATCAACATAAAGTATCTGTACTATACTAATATGATTTTCTCTTGCAAACTATTCTGATCAAATTAAAACATTGTTTTTGATATTCGATATCAATTTCTTCCTATAAATTCCCGTCTTTTTTGCTTCTGCCAATAATATCATTTAAAATTTATTTTCGGCTTCATTGCATACGGATTGCTGGTCATATGCGTGTTTCTTCTAAGGAAATCTTCTACACAAGATGATCCATACGACTCTGGTAAGTGTCAGTTGACATAAACGTTCGTAAATTTCAAGTAGTTAATTATTACATTCTAGATCGTCTACACATATGAGTATTTAGTTTATTTAAATCCTGAGGCAACAAGCTCATCGCAATTAATATAATGTTAAAGTGCCTTAACAGACTAAAAACATACGTTCCTCATATTTCATTTCTCTTTCAATTGCATGTCTCTTCATCGTTTCCTCTATTACAAACGATTATCCACTGGATTCACTGAATTTTTGTCTGTTACTTTTTAAAAGTAATGATAAAATAAAAATGAAACAAATATAACATTCTCTCTTAACAAAAGTAAAATGTCTGTTGAAATATGAAAAACTCGCTACTCTCTAAATAAGCATGCATAAAAGATATTCCAAAAGTATTTTTATATCTATATAGTTTTTATAAATTACCTCGATGAACCATTCGGATTTTTGACAAATCGGAACTAATCTAGACTGAAAGCTGCAACGACTGCAGCTGCAGGAACCTTAATGACGGAAACTCTTGTAATTCTCTTTTTTTCGAAATTTTATAAAAATTTGAGTATATTCTCGCACGGAACCACACCAATAAAAATTACGATTATTTTGAAGTTTTTTATATTTGTGAAAATACGATTTTGAACAATTTACACAGACTAAAATGAATGCAGTGTGATAGATTTTAAGTAATCAGCAAAAATAAAAAAAAGGACAATACTTCTTGATAATGGTTTGATTTTAAATATAGATGTTTATTAGAGAAATTGTACTGACTTATGAGTTAGTCTTTGTTTTAAATGATTATAATTTTTATGATAGATAAGAAATGACAAGATTTATTTCTTATTAAACTATGCCAAAGTGAGTCTGATCCTATTTAATTGATGATATATTTTCATGAAAATGTTTCACATAAGAAAAAAGAGATATTTTTTATTCTGTATATTTTATTTTATCGTTTTCTTAAATGACTTCAATCATATCATATTGATGTCAAACGAAGCGAAAACTTTTTCTCTCACATTTATTATCTTCTTCTCTTTAAGCGCACATATATTCGTATTTAACGCCCCATTTTCTATCGCAGTGGCATAATGTTATTTTAATGTAATGGAAAAAAGTGCATGTAACTTGTCTTAACCAAAGAGGGGATATGAGAAAGGGACAATGTGAAGATAGTTGGGATGATAGATGTCGTCCTATAACACCACGTAAAAAAAGTTCTGCAAATAATCGATTTTAGCCTGATTTCTGGTCGCATATTTTTTACATGAGCTATCCAGCAGGATTTGTCTTGAAACTTTGTTAGCTGTGACTGAAAATAGCAGATCGATAAGGTGCTTCCATCGATGACTTATTATAGAAACAAATCGAAATGAAAAACTTCGATTGGATTATGCAGTCAGCAATGGTATTTTCCTCAAAAATAAGCAAATAAGTTAAGTGTTCATATAAAATGATATTATAAAGATAGATTGTGTGACAGGATTCACAACCGAATTGAATCGTCCGATGCAAAAGTTGATATATTTGTCTAATGTTGTGATAGAAGATTAGATTCATCTCCTAAATGGATTTATGATATAACTGAAACAGTTACATGTGTGAACAACTTTAGTGCATTTCAAGATAGTTTCAATTTCTTCTCTTCTGTGTATAGCATTGAAGTGCCATATGTTATTAATCCACTAGAGAAAATGATTCATTGTGCTCATTTGAATTTACTGATATGTTATCATTTTGCCACAAAGAACACCGCCTAGCTGACATTTTCTAATTCTTCGCTCTCATACCAATTGAAATGATTTCTTTTTTCTTTTTTTTTCAATACATCTCATTCCTTATCGTCTCTCTAGGCAAGAAAAAGCCAGCTGACATTTTACGGGAGAAAAGTTTTTCTTTTTCTTTCGGCCTCGAGTTTCGTGCACATCAAACTGCATAACTTTCTCCATTATTGCTGCAGTTTTTGCCACTATGTCAGTCATCATTAAGGAACCTTCTCAAATAATTAAGTGTTCGGATCCACCAAAAGACAATGTTAAAACCATTACTTGTCTGGCTATTGAGTCAAGCTTAAAATCGTGTCCCATTGGTATCATCTGGATTTACTCAAACAGTTCTAAAATTGATGCCGATAGCTTCATGCCATCTGAACAGCTACAATCAACATTATCCGATAAACTCAACTATTTCCCAATATTAGCTGGTCGGATTATCGAAGATACAAATGGTAATGCCATAGTGCATCTAACCAACGAAGGTGTCTTATTTACTGAAGCTAGATGTAGCAATCAAAAGTTGGATTATTTTATACAGCGGACAGCTGACATTAAAGAATTTGATTATGAAAATATCAATTCATCGAATTTGTCTGTGCTGGTTGCCAGTGATTGGACAGGACCCATGGTCTCTATTCAATTGACGCGTCTCCAATGTGGTTCCGTTATCTTGTCACTTTCAGCATTTCATTGTTTAATGGATGCACAAAGTACAGCTCATTTTATGAACACTTGGGCTTCTGGTGGCAAGCTCAAATCATATCTTCCAATGATGGATAAATCATTCATGCTTCTTCCATCAGTTGACCATCCCATTAGTCGTCCATTAGATTGTGTGTATAATAGAACTATGGATCTGTCATCAGTATCACCATTTGTTCAAACACTGCAACAACATATTATTTGTAAAGTTTATCATTTTTCTACAAGCGAATTGAAAAATATAAAAGAAGAAGCTATGAAAAGTCTAACAATTGGAGTTGATTACATTAGTACCTATGATTCTCTATATGCTCATATGATTTTGGTTATCAGCAAAGCCAGCCAAGCTTCTCTCAATAAAAATAGAAAGATCAAGATTCTACAACCATTCAATGGTCGCTCACGATTTGTCTCGTCTTGTTCAAAAGTTGTTCTTGGCTATTTCGGTTGTTTTGTATTTTGGATTTACGAAGAAGTACAGATAGAAGAATCATTAACTCTCTCGTCATTAGCTCATATAATACATAACATGTATTCAAAACAAGATGAAAACTCACTGAGATATTATAATGCATATTTATCTAGTGATGATGGCAATATTCGAAAGAATCAAGTTGATGCCGACATATGTAATCGTGATTTTCATTGTACATCATGGCGTAAAATGGACTTGCTCGGAGCAAGTTTTCATGGTAATTACAGCTATCCCATTTTTAATGGCCCAGCAAAATACCGTGGATCAAGATTTTGTGTTATGATGGACGCAAATCGAAATGACGAATCGATTAACGTTCTGTTAGGATTAAAAGAGCAAGAATATCAAAGGATGTTGGAACAGAATCTGTTACATAAATATCGATAGGATTATGAGGTAGGATGTGAGTGGGTGTGGATGGATCTGGATCTTCTCTTAAACGAGACCCACAACCACCATACCCAGACCCATACTTGCACCCACATCGTGATGAGAACACGCACACCCTTATCTACGTTTTTTTTTAGTTCTTTTATTTTGAAATAAATGTTGAAAAAGAGTGAAGTAATTTCTTGTAAAAAAACCTAGGAAATCTCTAGTTCCTTTTCCTCTATCAAAAATCTGCAAGATAGTCCCAGGATAAATAGTTTTTTTTGTGCTGATTCCATAGAAATTCTGTAGTAGAATTTATAAATTAGGGTTTTACATGTATTCTTCCGTTTTAATACATGTAGATAAATGAGTGCTTATGTTTTGTATTCAGGAAATTGTACACAAAGTCAAAGAGGTGGCTAAGTTTGTTAAATAAAGGGTGTGGCTGTGGGTATGAGTTGTGAATGAATACAACATACCCACATCCACACCCTTACTCTCATTGAATGTGTATCTTTACCTATTTTGAAACTTAGTAAAAACACTCTACAAATTATCTCTTTTGGCAAATTATTGAAAAAGTCACAACTATCAATCTCTGAATAGTTTTTGATATTTATGTATGAATTTCAAAGAAATTGAATGATTAATAATATTTGTTCTTTACGACTTTGTTCAATTAGAACTTCTTGTATCCATCAATATAAACGTTCCATCCGACAACATCTTTATGAGTAGTTTCAGTTCGTAGAGTTACTATTTTGATATCGACTTCCTGTCTAAACGAGTATATAGCGATAAATTGGAAACAAGAAAAGTAGATTTATCGCCACTCAAGGTAATAATGTTTATTAAACTACTTTATATCTTCAGATTGTAATATTTTCACATGCAAAACAGGTTTATATAGAGCAGACAAAGGAAGATGCAGTTTTGGGAACAAACCCGTAACAATAAATGTGCACAATTAATACAACACAATAAACAAAAAAAGCCTGTTGTTCTGGTTAGTTTATTTAGAGTTTAGAACAGATACATTCGATAGAAAAATACATAATAAAATATTGTATTTGCCATTATCAAAAAAACTTTAATCTCATTGTTAATTAACAAGGTGCTACAATTGATATCTTCTTATAAGAATATTATCAACGACATTGTCCTTGTGTCATTCCAACATCTACCTCTTTCTCTACCATTGTCCTCATAGTCTAACACATGAAACACATTTTATGTTGCTAAAAAAAAGGACAAACACATAATCTTCAAAATTGTCAAACAATATTTATTAAACATATCCAAGTTGACTCTGATGTGTTTTAAATAATACTATGTGAATGAGTTTTTCTTTTTTCCTTCGGCAGTGTCCAAGAATCGAGGAATAAGACTTTTTAAATTACGAAGAAACTATCAACAGAAATATAATAATTCTCTGACGAATCGAAAATCGATCATTCAAAATTATCAAAGTGAGATGTTTTTTGCAATATTTCTCACATGCATCCATATAATCTTCATACAGTTGTTGATCAATATGAATGTGACAGCAAGAAATCTTGAGGGTTTAATGGTGAGTATAAGAGTCAGTGAAGTCTCTTTCCACTTATGCTCACCCTCAAAAGAGAATATGTGTACGTTATACCACCTGCAAAAGAAACTTCGTCTTATCTTAGATAATCTTACTTTGCAGTAGTTACAAATAACTTATTAGTAATGAGTTTTACTTATCGCATTGTCTTATAACTATAATTTCAGTCTACTAACTTGAGGAAAGAAATACTTTACTTGTAAATTCCAAATAGGCAAAAAAAGAAAACAGTGACAAATGCAAAAATTATACTTTCTATCTTATCCAAATGAATCAATTTAGCAGTATTCTTTGTTATAGTTGGCATTGACGATGTGAATGTTGTTGTCGTATAACCAAGAATTGGAGAGGATCGACATGATATTTATCATTAAGCTCATTATAAATTCAACTACAATCGACGACCTTTTGCATTTTTGGTAAAGATGCATCAACAATCAGTTGATTGTGTCCATCGATCGAGGAATGATCCATGCCGAGGAAAATTCGACTGTCAACTTCGTCGTAGTTTAATTGAAACTCGGTTATTATTTCCAATGATTGGCCTTTCTTGAGTAACGAAGCAGTACCGATAGATTTGTTAAGATAAGCACTTTTCCCGTTGATGATCTTTTGAATGCCGTCTAGTTCTTCCAAGCATTCTACAAGAGCAGCAGCAAAACGGGCTCAATTGGAACGAACAAAACCTTGATAAGCAAGCCCTGTTTCAAGTTTTTCACCACGAAGAATACGTTCGTATTGTGCAATGGTATGCGAATTATCAGAATGTCTTTGGATAAACGTCTTTATCAATTGATTTCTTCGAGTATCAAAAACGAGATCAATTCTTCATATCCATCAAAGAGTGGCATAATCTTTGTCTTCAACCATTGAATCAAGTACATGTAAGCTGTGTTTTTCATCGATGGTGACGTGGGTAATAGACATTCAGCATCGATAACTAGTGCATGTTTGTTCTTTATTGGTGTCCATGTCGTGGTAAAACATGATTCATATTTGTGTTGGAGAAATTCGGTAACAACTTTCGATTTATTTTGTTGATAAAATAATCGTGGTTCTCGGTGTCTTAAAAGGAAATAGGAACGTTAGAGAACTCATGTAAGAATATAACAGATAAGCTTTTGTCTATTTGACGATAATCACGGAGCACAAATGCTCGCTGGATAGCAACAGCCACTGTCTTTTGGTTATCGTACGAATTTTTCTTTCTTCCCACCACTTTCCATATCACATCATCATGCGCGTCATTGTCTCGTGTTCATAGAATACCGCTTGCATGCAAAGTATCATCGAGATGAGCAGTTGTTTTCACAAGACGATTGGTAACATACGAATGAATAGCTGCGGCATCAATATTTTGTAGCAAGAAAACAAAGACATCATATTATGATTTTTCCGGATAGGGAAAACTACCTGTCTCGATTTATGCAAATAACTGGTTTCAAACATATTTTATTATAAAAAGACAATATAGTCATGTTGACTTGATATCAAGATGTCAAGATGGATTATGCACGGCTAGCTGTTCTTGTGACAAGCTTCTTCGAATAAAAGAAGTTTTCCAACAGAAATCACTTCTTCGAAAGTATAGTCATTATCTTTTCAGAAAAGAGTGAAATCCATCTTCTGTCCCTTTTCACCAAGCATCGATATTAGAACTGATTAGAATAGTTAACTTACTCTGTAGTCGCAGACACTATTGACAATATTTGGATGGATCACTCGACCACTCAACAATTGAGTAACATTGTTTGAAGCGCAAGCGAACATAGCTTCGTTCTTAAGTTTGCTCAACCGTATTGTAAGGTCATCATGGTCGATTTTCATCCTAGGGTGTGGGTGTGGGTGTGGAGGTTAGTGAAGAGAAGACGCACACTCATACCGACCCTCGAAGTCATATTTATTCTCGATCCGAATCCTCAAAAGATCAAAGATGATTTTTCAAAACTAATGGGTCTTTTCAATTAACAAGAAGAATTATTTGGATCGTTGAAAGAAACACTCGATCTTTTCGAACAAAATCAACTAGAACAATTTTCATTTGAGAATGAGAATGTCTTTTTTTATCTCAATTATGGAAAGAAAAGGTCAGTTAAGTGATTATTAGCCACAAAATGATTAGTGAGACATTCAAAAACAATTACTAGATGCTGTACCAAACAACAGCAAATACTAGGCGGGTAAAAATATTATTCCTGGGGGGTAGCGCTTTGATTTCAAATAACAATTACAATGAATTTTATACCAAATTAAAGCGCGTCGAAAATGGGACTTTTCGATACTAAATTGTAAGGGTTATCAAAACTTTTTCATGCAGAACTTTAAAAATTCTTTGCTTTTTTAGGATAAAAAACTAGAGTGTCAATGATTCAAAAATGGATTCTAGTATTTTCTTTTGATATTTTTACATAGTTCGATAGAGCTTGTCGAGCTCTACAAAACTATGTATATTAAAAAAATGTTAAACCACGTTTCTGAGATAGAAAATTTAAAAAACCACTTAGAAAATGCTAAAAAATATGGAAAAATTCATTTTTTTCATTTCCGAGGGAAATACTCGAGTTTTCAATACAAAGAGCTTTTTTGCATTATTTTCACTGACACAGATGTTTTGAAATGTAGTCACCAAATGCAGCATAAAAAACTGTGTCTAATGATTACGTTTCAAAATGTGTGTCAGTCAATATATAATGCAAAAAAGCTCTTTGTATTGAAAACTCGAGTATTTCCCACGAAAATGAAAAAAATGAGTTTTTCCATATTTTTTAGCATTTTCTAAGTGGTTTTTGCAATTTTCTTTCTCAGAAACGTAGTTTAACATTTTTTTAATATACATAGTTTTGTAGAGCTCGACAAACTCTATCGAACTATGTAAAAATATCAAAAGAAAATACTACAATCCATTTTTGAATCATTGACACTAGTTTTTTATCTTAAAACAGCAAAGAATTTTTAAAGTTCTGCATGAAAAAGTTTTGATAACCCTTACAATTTAGTTTCGAAAAATCCCATTTTCGACGCGCTTTAATTTGGTATAAAATTTATTGTAGTTGCTATTTGAAAGCATACTTTATTTCAGATATAAGGAATAGTTTTCTTTTAGATCTATCAATGGCTACTAAAAGTAAAGATTCAAAGTCAATAGTTAACGAAACATGGAAAA
>CAJNSZ010003027.1:0-12516 GCA_905329745.1 Rotaria sp. Silwood2
TATCTTCCCATGTATTTATTTCAATTTTGACCATTATGACGAAATTAATTCTGTGAGCCGAAAGGGAGAGGTGTGTTCTAAAAAAAGTTTTTTTTTTCGAATAGGGGATGACGAAAATGTTGAAAATTTTTCGGAAAAACGAAGCTACTGAAAGAAAATTTTTGTCATTTCTGAAAGAGCAGATCACGGGCTATCTCCCTATGTATTTATCTCAGTTTCAATACTTCTGACCAAAAGTGAATTTTTTTGAGGGGGGGGGGGGGGCTTAATAATCAACATTCTTCTTCCAAAGCAATAGTCACACTCAGCAATCACTATTGAATCTCTAATTGTAAATATGAGTCTTGATATGTTCCCTATGTCACATTGATTTTACATTTCTAATAATTTCTAGTCACTCATGCCTTTCAGCGAACAGAATTTATTCTCGAATCAACAGTGTTTCCTTGCACAAACGATCAGTGTGATCATTTGTTTAAGTTCATCGATTGTTGATTATACAAGAAACACTCTAAGGGTTTTTCATGAGCTCTGTAGACGAGGTTTCAAAGGCTGATCCTAGTTTTGTTTTCCAGAGTATTACTCTTTATGCGTAGTGCAACTGTGATTCTAAAAAGAGGACTGATTCCAGGCATACGTCACTATATTATAGACCAAAAACGTGCCAAAACTATTGGACACTCAATGCGTTTCTGTGAAACATTTTGAATAAAAACTTCTAGATGGACATTTTCGTGAACAGAGCTTACTTCGATAAATAGAATATTCATTCTGAAGGGAAAAAAACAAAACGAAAGTTGACTGTCTCAAGGATTTGTTTCATTCTGGAGCACAATCTACAAGCAACGTCATTATCAAAGCATACGCTACCAATACGATGCTGAAGTGCATTGTCATGTTCTGTCTGCCCCTGTTCTTTTTCTATGAATCATTTCAGTTTTACATCGTGTAGGAATGCAAAACTGAAGGCAGTTATTTCATTCGATAGGCAAATAAATATGACTCATCGGTTCGGAGTCTACTATGTTGAATACGTGCATATGTCGTCATATGCCTCGTCATATGTACCATCTGGGAAGTAAGGTTCAATGACTAAGATGTATTTTTGACACCACCTACCTCAGACTCATTAATATTCTATATTTAAATACGCTTAGAAAAAGGATAGTGACATAAGTTATTTATTGTGGGCATATTTCGGTCACGTCTCATTGTGAAGTATTGATGGATACGATGAATTCTCTTTCTCATTCAACAGTGCCTTTCATGATTTGGTTTGATATACAAGAACCCAACCTGGATAGCAATTTTCGTATTGATATGGGTTACATGAAAAGGTTCACAGAATTAAATACTTGCGTTGGATTTATTCAATCTCATCCAGACCAAATGATCTTTCTCATTTGTTCAGAATCGGGAGCCGAGCGAATTATTCCGCAAACAATCAACTATTCAAACGTTTTACGGATCTTTTTACTCCATTCATGTATTGGATCGCGAACTTTTATTATGAACAATTGTGATAAATTGATTACGTTCAATGAGATTCACAATCTATTGCAAGCGCTGCATAATGAATTCAAGGCATATGTAACGGATCAACTCAGTATTGAATGCAAAGATTTAATGAATTCCAATGTCAGATTAAATGAATAAAACTATCATTTAAAGAAGAATTGATCATTGAAATTACCAGAAATTGTTATACTGTTCAAAAAGAACAAGTGATCGGTGTTAAATAGCTGTATCGTACCACTGTACTGTTGATGATGTGTCTGATTCATGCGTTAGATTCGAAAGAATAAAGTTTACTACTATTTATGTAACTAGACGAATCATTTTTGTTTTCTTTTGAGTAAAATTATGTTGTTATCTTTCGTGACTTACACATCAGTATCAAGGTCATTGGTATTGTCGGAGAAAATATACCGCTGGGGTACTATCGTGGTATTAATTCGAGTCATCGAGAAAATAAATTATTTTGATTCAATAGCATTCAATAATTTCCAAGAGAACAGTTGATTAAAACAAAATTGTTTCTCCTAAAACGAGTTGAGACTTTTTCTTGGGCGATTACTGATATTGATCATGAACCTTTTGGCATCGAATCATTTATTGTCATATATCGAACACTAACGTCTGTTTTTCACTTGTGTTTACATCATGAGCTCATATTGTCTCATGCTCTATTCAATATGTATCTCTCATACTGCTTTCTACTAAGTTTTCGTATTAAACACTGGAACTTGAATTTCACTATGTTCTTTTCCTCTACATAGAAAGGAGAAAAGTCACACGACAAAAAGCATTCATTCAGAACAAGCAGAAAAAAAGCAAACCATGTTGTTTCTTTTTCCAACCATACTTATTTAGTCATGAAGATGTAATACTTAGATGCAGAGACAAATAATTTATCAATATATTGCTCAAACTAACATGAGAACTTACCTCATCAGTACCAATGTCGAGAGCTTCATCGTATGAATCTCATGATACTTTTGGTTAGTGCGTAAATCTTGAAGAATTTATCGTTTTTTGGTTAGATGCTGATGTCAACGACAAACTAGCAACAATGATGAACGTTCAACCGTGATAAGAAGCATTCATTACATTATTATCTATTTGAAGATAGTCAGCGATGTTGATAAATGAATTAAATTCATCGAAGAATACAGCACTCAGAAGGTCTTCCTTGTGATTTCCGAATTAAAAAGTAGTGAAATATCTATTTTACATACATATTTACTTTTTTCTGCTTTGACATGGAAAAATCTGTCAAAGTATGGTTGATAACTAAAGTACACCAAAATAGAACAAGAAGTGTTTTGAAAATCATATCATCAATTTCTACAGGATGACCAAGGCGTATGGATATAATAACACCACCTACTACGTAGATTGCCTAAAAGAAATTATTCCTTCAAGCTTTACTATAAAAATCCGGATTGTCTTGCCCATGATGTTTTCTTATCGTTTTATCTTTCTCTTTCGCTACATTCCCATGAAATATAGTTCGATATATTTTCAATCCTTTTGCGACAATTATTATGCGGTGAATAGTTAAAATTTCAATAACTCGTTATTTAGTAAACTCACATTCATTTGGTTGACGTAATCGAGTTATCAGTTAATAAGCACTGACGACTACAGTGAGGAGAACAACTTGTTTGTAGAGTTCAATACATTAAAAAGTTTGTTAGCGTTTGCCCTGATGGGGCTAAAACGCGGAACTCACATCAGAATACTGCATTAACAAATAAGAAAGCTTTCTGTGAAATCTCAACATAATCAAAATGTGAAACTCAATGGACTCTTTTCACATGGACTTGAAGATGCTTATTATATTCATTATAATTTGATAGCAGATTCAAGGAGTATTAACTTCAAATGTCTAAGACCATCTATATATAAATGTGGTCAATGTACCACACTATGGGAGAGAAAAACACAATTTGGGCTTCGGGATATAAAATCGATTAAAAAACTCAAAATTCTTTAAAACTCGAGTAGTCATAGACCCAAAAACATATAATATAAAGGTCTAAAGGTTCAAAATTCTATGGCTGTAAAATGCATGATATTATGATTGAAAAATTTTGTATTAATTCATTATTCTATGTTATTCTAGGACCACAATAATTTTGGTTAGAAAATCCACTTTTAAGTAGCGTTATATGTAAGGAAGGGATATCTATGAACGGAGGGAACTTCTCGAACTCGAATTCGAGCTTACATTCATTATTTTTATAGTGAATTCCACAAAAATAATAGTATTTCTTCCGGACGAGTTTTAGCGTATTTTTTTCTTGAGTACATGCAATTGGTTCAATGTTTGAAGCAAGACGTTCTCTACAGCATGAAGAAACTTTGAACATTGAAAAAACCAATCATTACATTCACCAAACAAAGATTCGAATTCGTTTATCTGATTCTATTTACTTCTGGGTTCTCTCATGATACCTTTATTATCAAGACAAATGTATCTACTCTTCTCTAAATTGACGAACTCAACCACACGTACGACACTAATCGAACCATTCGGTGGCATACGAGACAGTTTTATCAATCGTATTATCAATCGAGCTCTGAGAACAGAAGACATGTGATATCATATTCATTTTGCAATTCTTTCTTCTCGAGTTGCACCAAAAGCTTTCTGATCTACATAGCTCATACAAAGAAGAACTCAAAAGCCTAGAACAGTCGAAACTAATTGTTTATCGAGAGCAATGTTTACCAATAGAAGAAGTTGAACGACTACATAGGATGTAAGATCAAATTTTGGCACTAAATACTTTTATCTCAAGAACGCTCGGAACAAATCGAAACGACTCAATGATGAAGAGTCAGTTATTTTTTAAATATGATTAACACAATTGAAGAAGTCAACAATGTGTAGATCCTTTCCCTTTGTGCAATAGGTGAAACTTTTGGAACTCTCGAGCAATTATACGAGTTTTATGACTATGTAGACTTCACTGAATGTAGGTTTGTTAACTTGTTCAGATAGAGCCGCTATGTATCAACAAACATTAAACTTGAATTATATTGAAAATATCAGAAAAATTGAAACAATGTTGGTGTCAGAAGAGCAACTCGCTGAAATAGACTGTAAGATTTATTTCGAACTTACATATTATATGTACTGTAGTTATCGAGATCATTCTATTTTGATTGCTAGCGAAAAACCATTTCTTTACCCAAATTTATCAAAACGTTGCCTTCTTCTGGCACGACTTTCACTAGCAAGAAGAAAAGAAGTGAACTTCGATGGTCAAAGTTTCAGTATAACTTTAGCATGCTTTGAACAGTCATTTCAAACAAAGCTGAATGAGAAAGACACAGATTCGTCAGATACCATCATATCGCATAGCCTATTTACAAATACTCTATATTATATTGCTTTAATCGCAAAGAAACTTGATGATCATGCAAAACGTCTAGAGCATATGATCGAGATATTGAATATTGACCGAGAAACTTGCCAGAGAATCACCCCAATTTTACCTGCTAGTTACCTACATGTTGGACAAGCTTTTGTACGTGAGAAAATGTGCATGTTTATATCTTGGAAAATTTCTTGCATGCAGTTGAACTACATGGACTCTATTTGTCCGCTAATGGACCCAGGCTAGCTACAACTTGTACAAGTATTGCTATGATACGCACAAGTTCGTCTACTTTCGCAAATGCTGGACATGGGAGAGAAGAAGAATTGAAAGTACTATGCATGTATATGTGTGAGTGGAGGTTGAGATGTGGGCATGATCGTGGGTAAGCGAGTATAGGTAGCCCCTTCGTGTATACTAACACTCGGACTCATATTCACGCTGAACCCCACTCCCCACATCTACACCTTCACCCACACCCACATCCTCAGAAGCTGATATTAAAGTTATAAAATACCCATCTATGATTTACAATCTTTTACAAAACTTACCATGAAATTCCTAGAAATCGCAGCAAGTGTGTAATCTTTAGGGATTCTAATGATTTGACTAACTGAGAGGATAATCCTATACCTTCAATTTCTATCATTAAGTAGCTATCGATTCGATCCTTCTATTAAAGCATTTGTCAATAGAGAACATGAAATTTACCATTTTGAGTCGACATTTCAAACATAGTCTGTAAAAAAAAAAACCAAAAACCCCAGAGAAGCATCTGAAACCATGCGCATCCTGCAAAATTCTACAGAACATAATACTTTCTGTCCTGTAGAACTTGTTCTGAGGAGTTCGTTGCCTTTCTGATGCCGATACCCCTGACTGAATCGTTAGATCGTCCACACTTCCGTGGATCTCCATCAATTTTTTGAATAATTTATTCTTAATTACACAGCAAGCTTTTTTTAAACAAAACATTTGACAGAAGTATGTATGCTACTTGTGAAGCGAGTGGAAGCCAATTGAACGATAATAATGTTATTTACAGTAGATGAATACAGAGTTGAAGATATGGACGTGGATGTATTAAAAAAGAAGTACGATCCACACTTACACCTAATAATTTGAATCGATCAGCTTGGATCCATTTTGTTAGTTGGTTCTTTAGTCTATTTATTTTCCTCCATTGTATTTTCTAAATTATCTCGAATATTTTAATTTACAATCTGAATTTTGGATGTTTTTATTGATTAATATTCTTTAATTTTATCGAAATATTTATCATCTATTTGTATTTCTATCGTGTCCTTTTCTCTTTTGGCATGGCCTTTTTGTTCTACATGATTTTTTGTCAATTGTAATTTTCGAACATATCGATTCTTATTATATTTCACATCATTCTTCTGCTCGACATTGATTCAAACATTATCATCAACAAGTAGTCCATTGAGAGCAATATGGAAGACGGTAATTATGCTCTTTTCACCTCATGAGGCTTGTTATGTTTTGATTAGTGTTCGAAAACTTTCTCGACAGTTTTTTTTCTTGATCGAAGACTGTCGAATAAAATACTATAGTTTTGGAATGTTTTCTGTTGAATATCACATCAATGATTATTTTCAAATAAGATATAGAGAATATCTTGTCATTAGCTATAACCTTCAAACCGTCTGATGAGTCCTATATCGTCAGAATCAAAATCATCATCGTAGCAGCTTTATTATACAGTCACCTTCAACTAATGACTTTTGTTTCAGTGAGTCAGACATCCAAAAATTTTACTTCGAGAAGGCTACCCTCTCAGTATTTGTTGTTTGCAAGACGGACGAATTTTTTTTCTTTTCTCTTTTAGTTTTTCCTCCTTCGTAAGAATAAAAAAATAGCATAAGCGTCATTTGGTTTTGTTCTGTCTCTTCCTTGCACAGTTCGTCACTTCTCACGTCATGTCTTTCGTACGAAGCAATGAAATAAATATTTCATCGAGTTACCAGTAAGAAAATTTGGTGTAGAAATAGGAGAATTTATTGATGTGAATGAACATCTATTGTAGGGATGAATCACTTACCTTAATTTAGAATTGAGTCCAGTATCGTTGTTTAACCCTTAAGATTGATAGAAAAAAATGTCAGCAGTTATCAATTCATTTTATAATATTAACTGTTAACGAATCATTCAATAGTTGATATCAACGTTAAGTTTTTTTTCTATTTATCACTTAATTCACATAAAATTAGGCTAAACAGAGATGAAGTCATATTTGAGATTTTTGAACGAGATTTGATTCAAATCATGAAGGAAAAATATTCAGTGAATCACTGAAAATTCTTTTCTTTTTTTATAAATATTCATATGAATTCATTTTAGATCGAGATTATTCAAAATATTCTGAAAATAAGTTACATAATTCGAGTGATTTTCTTTTAAGAGAAATAAATGGCTGTAGTAAATGAATCAAATTTATGTTTAATCTGCAATAAATCTTCAGCTAAATACTTTTGCATTGGATGTAAAAAATATTTTTGTCCAAAGGATTTCAAAGAACATGAACAACAAGTATCGATGAAATTCGATAATGAAATAGTTAGATCACATGATGAACTTCTTGATCAAATACAAAAATTAGAAAAATCAAATTATTTGTCATTGGATCTTTTCGATCAAATTGAACAATGGAAAAAATCAACAATCAACAAAGTAGAAAAAGCTGCAGAACGAGCTCATGATAAACTTAGCGAACTAATAGATAAACAAAGAATAAAAATAACAAAACAACTAGAACCAATCACAAAAGAAATTCGTTGTCGCCGAGAAGAAGAAAACTTTCTGGAAAATGATATTGATCGACTACGAAATCAAATCGAGGAAATCCAACAAATACTTGAACAATTTATTCGAAAAGATATAAATAAAACCATTATTGTTGACAATGATCAAATTGATTGGAATCGACTCATCTACGTTAGAGAAGAACAACAAAATGGTGAGTATATTGAATTAAAATATAGAAATTCTCAAACGAATCCATCAAATCTTGTTTATCGTTCAATCAAACTTTTTCTTTTAATTTAATATATTTAAACTAATTTATGGATAGAGTAAAGTTACTTCAACAGAGACACAATGTTCAAGAAAAATGAATAATATGTCATTTGAAATTATCATTTTGAAACAACTGAGCAGATTTCCATTCGAAATTAAACATACTCAACTTTCTGAAATATCATTTCGAATTCCAATAGGAATCATTTCTAGAATTCGACACAGAATAGTCATTTGAATACGATAGGTTTCATTGTAGGAAGGAGTTTTACTATTGAATATTTGAGATTACAAGACTCTTAAAATGTATACCAAAGTTCATATTTACTATCTAGTAATGGTTGACTTGAGAATGGTCTAAAATTGATATTCATGTTGCATTGATTAGAACGGTTTTTGTTTCATTTTGAGACATTCGATATTTTAGGAACTCGAATCGTTTAATAAAATCTATTCGAATAGAAATTTTCCTTGTTCTTCTATAAAAAATTGAGAAAACTTCGATGAGATCTTCTATCTGTTCATGAATTTCACTTTTTTAAAGCTGTTTTCAATCGTAAAAGTTTCACTTTCGACAGCGCGAAGAGCATTGGCTCTATTCATGTGGACTTATTAACTCTAATTTATGAATATTTCGACTTAAATCTAAATAAACAAATTCAACGAATAGAAAGTCTTTTCGAATTGTTTTATTAAATATCATGTTCTTTGAATTTTCATTCGTTTGAAAACAATTTCATCAACGAATTATTGAATAACGAACAAATAAACAATAAATTCAACGTTTCTATGAGAATCGAATATTCTAGTCATTATAAATCTGTATACAATAGGAAGAGCATTTTCACACTGAATGATAACATCTTTAAAAGAATTGAGGCAACATTCAAATATCTTTATTGAGAATAGTCTAGTATATTTCTCAGCATACTCTAAAAAACTCTATATGATTCTAGTTGCACCGACATCAAAATATTTTCCATTGTATTTGACTAAGTTCGCCAAATTCTTTATTGAATTTTGTTCATCGAAGGAAATGAAATTCTTTTTATTCTGAATTAGAATCGAATAAAAAAACAAGCTTAATGAGAAATTATATTAAGTAGCATTTGGAATATGAATAGATTGATGCTGTAGAATCACTTGCTATTTAAAAAAAACAACAACAATTTTCAAAATACTACAACTATTGGCATTGCAACCGATCGTAGAATTTCTCATACGACGGAGTTTCATTCTGAAACCTCCTCAGCATGAAATAGTCAAGAATTTTTTCTATAGCTTTCAAGGTTGAGAAAGAAATAATACAAAATATTGAAACAACTCTCGATATTAAAATATAATGATTCCGTTTTACTGAATCTTCTGTTCTCAACTCACAAAGTATTATTTGTATTTTTATTTAGAACAGAAGGATATTTATTTACGAAAGTAAAATATTTGAGGAATATTTTAAATTTGATAATATTAAAAAAAACATTGTATTGACGTGCCCACTACGAAATGATTTGATTTTAAACTAAATTATTGATGAATACACTGTTGACGAATGAATTCTTCAAAAACTGCTCTACAAGTCTCATAGATTACTGAGCTCAATTCGAATATTAATCAAACTATGCATTTTCACCTGAAGAGATAATGAAAAATCTTATTCATCGGTATCGAAGAACAAATCGTTTAGTGATGATTCAACTTTCTCTTTGAAACAGACGAAAAGGAAAATGACTCCGTTTTGCGATTTCTATTGAGTCTCATCTAATAAAAAAAGATATTTTCAGCAATCTGTTGAATTTTGAGATATCATGCATCGATACAACAGAAATAGTTATTAAAGCTCAACAATAACTCAGTGAAGTTATTCATGCTTCTACTTTAACCCAACTTAATCATAGTTAGATTTTTTTTCTTCTATAATATTCTTGCTCGTGAACTGTTCTCTGTTCGAAGGCAAGATTGATCTTGACATTCTCGAAAAAGGATATTCGCGTCTAGTATTTTAAAAACTTTTGTCTTATCTATGAGACTTGGAACGATCAGAAAAGTTTAGAACGTTTTCATTACTATTTTCTTACATTCCAAATATTGATCTGGTTGATTTTATGAAAATCAAGCTGGATAAAACTTCATCAAGTGTTTCATAAAATGTCAATCATATGTTCTTCTAAGATAATTTATACCATATCAGTAGTTCGTAAGTTCAATTTTATTTTCGTGAGAATGTTGACGATATGCAGTTTTTATTTTTTGAGAAACAGTTGAAGAGAGAAGTTCAATTGAATTAATGTCATAACAACATTGCCGAGAAAGTATTTGATCGATTTCGATCCAAATTCAATAGTCATTCCTATCATATACTACTATTTTCAAGAATTGTCTATTCGAAGAACGCATTACTGTCAAATTGTTTTCATTGATTGTGGTGATCAATCCTTCTACTATCATTTTTCATCAACGTAAATTTATTCAGCGCCAATGAACAAATTGTTTTTATTTCAGCAACATTACTACGCAGTGCAAACCCGAATGTAAACGTCAAATGGATACAGAATGGTGTTACTGTTGCTGGAGGAAATGGATATGGCAGTAGAATGAATCAACTCCACTTTCCATGGGGTTTGTGTGTTGATAATAATCACACTATCTACATTGCTGATTTTTACAATCATCGTATTGTGGAATGGAAATGTGGTGCGACGACTGGTCGAGTTGTGGCTGGTAGTAACGGACTTGGAAACCGTCTTGATCAGTTCAACAGTCCGAGAGATGTGATAATCGATAAACAAACAGATAGTCTTATCGTTTGTGATCGTGGCAATCAAAGAATTATTCGATGGTCTCGTCATAATGGTACAAATGTGGAAACGATCATCACAAATGTTGGATGTTTTGGCTTGACAATAGATGATGATCGATTTCTCTATATTGTCGACCATGACAAACATGAAGTCAGACGATATCGAATGGGAGAAAGTCGAGGAATAGTGGTTGCTGGTGGAAATGGACAAGGAAATCGTCTTGATCAGTTGAGTCATCCGGCATACGTCTTCGTCGATCGGTATCATTCAGTTTATGTATCAGATTACAGTAATCATCGTGTGATGAAGTGGATGAAAGGTGCGAAACAAGGCATTGTTGTGGCTGGTGGTCAAGGTCAAGGAAATAGTCTTACACAATTATCAAATCCTGGCGGAGTTGTCGTGGATCAATCAGGTACTGTCTATGTGGCTGATGGTTGGAATCATCGAATAATGCGTTGGTCTCAAGGAACCACAGAGGGTAGTGTCATCATTGGTGAGGATGGTTGCGGCAGTCAATCTAATCAACTCTATTATCCCACTGGCTTATCATTTGATCGAGAGGGCAATCTCTATGTGAGTGATCAAGGAAATCATCGCATACAAAAGTTCAACATAGATTGAAATTGATGGTTTTTGAAAATTCACATTACTTTAACGTTCTCATTATACTCTTGAACAAATGATTGAACAATAAAGTCATTTCGAATCAGACCATCTTATGCTGAGAGGGAGATCATCATGATTCAAATGGAATAATGTCGTTTTCTGTCGAGTTCTATCAACGATTTTTGTTTGAATATTCTAACGTTATCTAAATGTTCTGATTTGTGGCAGAGTTAAAACAGTTTGTGCTGGTCATTGTGAAACTATCGATCTTGAACTTTGCTTTTAAAATTGGCAAAAATCAACGATGAGTTGAACATCATTTGAATGAAACAGTTTTAACTCTGCTATATGCAGTGAACAATTATTTGAAAGCAAACGGAAATTCAAAAACAATGAACTTCATCATGCAAAAATATAAAAACCATTGCTGACAAAGAAACGTACTGTTTGCAAACGTTGACGGTTATGAAGAAAGCAACAGACCTTTTGCTTGTGATTGCTGTTGTGAATGTGAAAGACAACCATACAGAAATACTGTGATGAATATTCATAAAAAAGTGAGAAAATAATACGTTATCACAGAATCAATAGTCAGATCATATTGTGACTGGGCGAAGGATTTGTTTTTTTTTTCGATTGTTGGTCTGATGTATCAGAACCTTTTACTCGGCGTCTTTAGACGGATTGAACACGGTTGAGAAAGTGGCTCATGTCGAAAGTGATGAACAATATTGAGAAATGATTGCATAAATTGTACCGATCATTCGCTCAAATGGATTTTTCGATTATAACAAGTCGTTCTCCACTACGTACTGTTATAAATCTTTGAAGATCCTATTGTATTACTAATAAAGATATCAAATATTGGAATAATCTATCATTGTTCCACCAATAAGTTTTTTCACTAACATATAGAGCAACGATGGTCAGATGCGTAAAAATAATCGTCTTCACATTTTTATTTCATGACCAATCGAATTAGGTACATATTGATTGAAAACGAAAGAAGATTGTTTGATTGATTTTTAAACGTTCGAAATAACACTGTCTATTTTTAATTAAAGTTGCTGAAATAAAAAGAGAAATTCAAATGAAAATTGAAAAGGTCATTCAGATGATTCTTCATTGCACGATGAAACATGGTAGGCTATTGTAATGGAAATCAGAACTTTCAACTTCCACAG
>CAJNSZ010003028.1:0-12513 GCA_905329745.1 Rotaria sp. Silwood2
ACGGACTTCAACAAAAATTTAAAGAAATCATACCTATAGTTAATCACGAGAGCCTCTACTACTAGTAGAAATTTCAGAGCGTTTACTTCTGTTACTACGAAAAAATGGATCTTAGAAGATTCAAAATTGAAATTCCGTAACGAATGGCCACGCCCATATGTGAAAGTTCTAACACAAATACACACTCATAGAAAGGT
Organism: Rotaria sp. Silwood2; assembly: GCA_905329745.1. Taxonomy (NCBI): domain Eukaryota; kingdom Metazoa; phylum Rotifera; class Eurotatoria; order Philodinida; family Philodinidae; genus Rotaria; species Rotaria sp. Silwood2. The sequence goes on from CAJNSZ010003028.1 coordinate 198, forward strand.
TTATAATTAATTGCCTTGATTGCGTCTTATCTTGAAATGCATCCGTCGTTTTGTATTAATCTTCACAGTTAAGAAACTATTAAAGACACCATTTAGTGTAGATGTACAGAAAAAAGGATCATCAGATAAAGCTCAAAATCTATCATTCTGTGTAATGATTTTCAAGTTTGTATGTTGAGAAGGTTCATGTTTCGACTCGCACCTTCTTGTAGTTAGTACTACTATGACAACCGATCAAACTTTGCTGATGGCTAGTTTCATAAACAGGTGTAAAACGAACTTTCTCTTCGTCATTGTTTTCTGCTTGAAAATAGCAAGAATCAACGAGAAGGAGAAGAGAGACCTCAAAAAATTACAAAATTAGTTGGCTCCTGCATTGAACGATCCCCTATTGTACAATGTCATCAGGCAAGTCGTCGTGCTATAACATATAAGCATGTACGGCATGTGGCGAGAGAACATTATCGAGTGTCTTTGACTAACAAGAAAAAAAGAGTAAAATGTATTTCTTTTCCTCTTTTTTGAATTATCTTTTGGATTTTCTAATTTTTAGTCGATATATAGTGTGGGTTGGAAGAGCGACCTAGGTACAGTGATGAAGTTCGGAGTGAAATTACTCTCATCAAACGCTGACAATCGATCTGCACTGGTATATCTTCAGATGATCGAATTGTGTATGCCAAGGTGGTTTTTAGCCAATGGACTCTAAATCGACCAATTAAGCGACTTTTTAATGAAACAAAAATCCTTTACAATATGTGTACTTTTCTCTTTTGAATTTACTTTTTTCTTCAACCTATCAGCGGAGAAAAATACTAATCTGATCCGTTTCGTTTCTTTCTTACACATATAAAAAAAACGCGTGTTTTCAATGACAAATCATTATTTCTCTTATGCGAAGCTTTAACAATGCAATCTGTCAAATGCATTGACGCAATCTATACGACGATTCGAAGCAATCATAGGTGACGTATTAGTTAAAAAAGACCAAAAACAAGTTTTGAAATATTTCTTTCAGAGCAGAGCACATGATAAGGACGATTGAACGCAATAGGAGAAAATGAAATGGATGTGTTGATAGTTATTTCGTAAAACATATTTCCTTTGGATAATGCAAGAAAAACGTTACAACAACCTACTATTATATCACGAAAATACCTCAATGATTTTCTCACTCTATAGTGAGTTTTTTTTTAACATGCAAAGAAAATGTTTTTACCGGCAAGAGAGTTCACAAAATAGTAAAAAAGTTCTGTAAGGTATTCTCGTGATGTAATAGTGCATTGTTCATGTTTCCGATGTAACATTGACACATGTTTATAGAAAAGTTTGATATTCTTCGAAAAGAATGATTCTGAAAAATTCCTTTTATTGTCTATGCTATGACTTAGAATTTGCTTGTCCAGTACGGTCTAAAATAACAGTTGATTTGTACACCAGCAAGAAACATAACCATATATTTTATTAATGAATTATAAATATGATATATGGTTGTTGAACATCAAATAGAAATCGAATATTTGAATATATACATGTTTAATGAAACGTTTTTCTTCATATCTGATAGAGAACCGAATCAATTTCAAAGCCAAACAATCCAATTGTTGTCTTCACGAAATGCCAAAAATGGTTTCGATCGCCATTTTAATATTGTTTTTTCAATAATCCAGGAGTTGATATCGGGCTTTACATTATTATTTCTATCGATCCAGTTTGTTTTAAGTAGCATGAGATGAGGAAGATGTTGATTATCAAGTAACATATCGAGACTATCAAAATATTCTTTGCTCATTTCAAATTGAATTTTCAGTGAACGAAGATTTGAAAATATCGCACGAGTAACATGATGGTTTGCAATGAAGATATTTGAATATTGTCGAGATTTAAATGACAAATATTTAGATAAATAGTCGAATGCGTAGAAGATTTAGGCTTTTCAATTAATGTCAATGTATGAATGTATTGCCCAATCATTGAAACAATTTCTATATTTCTAGTTGTAAGATGACGAAGTCGAGGAAAACTACCAGAACTAAACTCACATTTGCATAAAATTGTGAGTGTATTGATTTTCGGAAAGCGTTGAGACAAATTTGAACATGGTTTGTCAACTGTAAGATCAAGAACATTGGGACAAATACTCATCGTATCCTCATTGGCCAACATTGATGTTTCCAATTCTTTGAACGACCAAGGTACCGTATACAAATGACTGTAAAAACCGTTGGACGGCTTTCCACACGCAATCTGCCATCGTTGATTAAATCCAACAAAAGTCTAAATTCAAAAAAAAAAACAAGTAATAATTAGCAACGATATTGATGAAACAGAGATTAAACTGACCGTCATATCAATATAACATTCTGTTCGAATATGACAATGGAAATGTTGAAGACGAGGCATGAACTGATCTATAATCATTTCAAGTTGATGACCATGCACAAACATATAATCAGGATGTGTCCAATTTTTTATATCGATTATTAATGTATCGATTTGACTAAGAAATTTGACAATATTGAAAAAATATTCATATCTCATTTCTACTTCCTGTTTCGTAGTCAATCGAAATTTTGTTAAATGAACCATTGGAAAAATGTTCGATTTGAATGGTAATAATAATCGACGACTGACATGATCAGTGCATAAAGTAACATCAACTTCAATCAAATTAGGTACAAGACCATCAAGTAGAACGAAAAGATCGTCGATTGTTCGTAATGAAATAGTTAGCCGTTTGAGAAGCAAATTTGAATGTAATTGTTTATCAAGAATTATGCCATCGTTTACTATCAATTCAATTTCGATAATTTTAGTGAACTGCATACCAAAAACTATCTCACGAAGCAATTCATGTGTGAAATGGGTCATTGGATAATTGTTTTTCGACATATTTTCAACTAGACAAAATGATTGTAAAGAAGAAAATGGTTTAAGATGCCAATTGATCATTCCCATTTCGGATCGATTATAATCGATCAATGATAGTTGCTGAACATGTGTACAATCAGAACATTCCATTGCTGTTAATTTTGTTGAAAAGAAAGTTCTAATTTGATTTGGAATCATTTTATTACTAATTATTAGTGATGATGGTAAAATTCGTCGAGCAAGAAATTCAGTAAAAATATATTGCATATCCATATAAGAATAATTTGTTAAATTGATTCATGTATAATAATCAGAAATACACATCGAATAACGGTAGCCTAATTTAAGAAAAGCATTCAATACATCCATCGGTTTTAAATAACGACAAATGATGAGTAAAAGTTCATTAGGCAAATCATCGAAACTAGTTATACGTCTGTGATTTAATTGTTCAGAAACTATCGTTCGTTGTACTATAAAAAAGAAAATATATATGTTAGGATGAAATATTTTCAAATGTACTTACTTTTGAAACATGGCTCAATATCTTCAGGAATGATCATGGTTGAATGGCGTTTGTTATCAAAACATCGACAGCATGTACAATCAGATCCTAAGTATATGTATGAGAAGTTCTACATATATTCGTAAATATATAATGCTTGTGANTCGTAGAACATCCGCTAGCTTTGAAAGTTGGGCACTTTTTATGTTTTGAATAATATTCATTTAGCGTTTCTCCTGAACTTTCTACAGAAATAACTTTAATTATGGTTTTGTAGAGAATTTCACGGCGCATCTTTTGGTAAAACAAGCAACTCTAAAGATCAAAAAGAAAAAAAGTTATAGTCAAAATACTGAGACCTTCATTTATTCTGGGCCACCCGTTATGTTAAGATAAGATCAACATCTACATATAGGATACTCTAACATTAGTCAAGTACTTGTTAATCATATTATTTAATTGGAGTTTGTCTAATCTTGCAACCTCTAGAATTAGAGGTGCGATGGAAAATTTTGATTGGTTTGATGTTGATAAATTTTTGATCAACTGTGTATCATCAGCTATCCTGCCTTAATGCGACTATCACGACATTCAATACACTTATCTGAACCATCACGTCTTCTCTTTGGAAGCATTTCAGAAATCAACCGAAAATCATCTGTAGTGCTCTTGATGACCTATCATTTCATAGATAAAACAGTTTAAATAGCCATATATAGAAAAAAATATATATGCAAAGCAAAGTATGAATTTTTTTTGAAATAGCTGTCTATTCATACCTAATAACCTCCTCGATAGTCATCACGTGGAGAAGAAAGAAACAAAGAACTTGTTATTCTCATATGTAGAGAGAATGTATACAAAATAAAAGAAAGAAAGAAATACATTTGTCAGTACGCATTGATCGTTGTATTAGGCAAACTATGAAATATATAACAATAATAATCTTTCTTATTTTAGATTATTTTATCTGTATTATTACAATGGCTTCATCAGCGATTTCAAATGTTGTCAAAAGTGATCATCATACAGTTAGCGAACTTTACAAAGTTTGTTAATTATTCTTATTATTAAAAATATAACTAGTACTGTAAATCTTAGAATTATTTATTGGCTGAAGGAAATATTGCTACTAAACAAGAATATGCTCTAAAATTTCAAGAAGAATTAACAAAACATAGTACTGCAGAAGAAACTGTTCTTTATCCAGCATTTGAACAATACCTTGGTTTAGAAGGAAAAAGAATAGCTGATCAAGATCGAAAAGAGCATGAAACAGTGTGTTTTCGCCATTTCTTTCCTTCTTTTTTTGTTTTATTTTTTAATTTATAGGTTAAACAACTTTTGTCTCAACTTGCATCAACATCTGTATCTGATCCAAAGCATCGTATTATATTTGATGAACTTATGACTAAGTTAAATGAACACGTAAAAGGGTATTTTTTGCCAAATATTTGTTATTTTTATAAATAAATGAAAAAATTTTTAGAGAAGAAACAAATGATTTACCTAAATTTGAAAATGCCATAACTCCTGATTTAAGTGCATCATTGGCTTATTCATTTCGACAAGCAAAATTATCCATACCTGTCTAGTACATTTTCCTTTCTTGTCGCTTCCAATTGTTGTTCATATTTGTTTAGATGATTTTCTAAACTCATTGCTCATCAATGGATTTTTGTAAATAATTTTTGATCTGCTATTTATTTCCATACGTTACACTATGTTCATTGTATTGTCGATATTTATTCATGCTTTATTTACTTGTTTTTATTTTTATATAATAAACTAGCTTTTTGCTTATGAAATGAAATATAAGTTTTTATATTAAAAAAGGATACATATTTAAGAAATTCTATTGAATAAAAAAAGTATAGCAAATGTAAGATTTAAGTTGGAGTGTCACAACTCCCCCATTATAGTTATTGGTGTCAAAGGTCATTGGGTAGACATTTAAAGTTATCGAGAAATAATCATCATCAGACTCTGCAACAGCTGAGAGAAACACTGAATTGCATTAGCAGCAAAACTAGGATTATTCTTGAAGACGTGTATAGATATTCGAAATAATGGAAGTTTTGATCTTTTCAAAGATAAAAGTTTATATTTAAGGTATCAAGAATAATTAGTATTAACGCATTGATTTACTACAATCGTCCTACGAGCAATTTAAAAAATGACTAAAGTTTAACTATTGAGAAATAATCAATATCAGAGTTTTGCCGAAAAGAGTAGTACAAAAAATATTTAGATTACTGTTTATATTGCTAAGAGGTTTTTTGCAAGAAACTTTGGAGGCATTCTCAGCATCGTTCTTATACATAAGAAATGAGTTGTTCTGTTAAAATGAAGTTAAAGTATGCTGTGCGAAAATCGATATTGAACTAGTGAGACAAATAGTGAGAGAAATATTTGTAACTTTGTAGATTGATGTGGGTGTGGTTATTCTGTTCACCCATAGATCTACGCCCACAACCTGCACTGACATACACCCACATTACAATAGCATTTTCTTTCTGAATTTTTTACATCAGAGAATTTCGAATATTGAATCACATTAATATTTATTAAATGATTCAGCTTTTGGAAAGATTCCCTCATCAGTTGCTAGATCGCTTTTCCTTCAAAAATTGACTTTGGTCTAGGCACATTGAAATTGCATGAAATTTTCAGTCATATAATACCAAGACGTTTTCGAAAAATACTCAACTAATAAAGATCCATTATAACTTATTTAGCAAGTCTCAATTTCCTGTGAGTTCTCATTTTATAGATTTAACTTGTTTAGTATTTGAAAGAGTATGTCAGATTGCAACACCTGACGAAATCTTTGCTTTTAAACTTGTACTTTTTTTTTTGCAGAGAAAATTTTAATCATTTAAAAGTCTTTTTGGAATGTTATTTGTGAACAAATAGAACGTCTTAGAAAAAATTTGAAAAAAGTGCTTTTGTTTCAATCTCAACACTATCACCGAACGTTTCAACAACTATTTTCCGATTTTATCTTTATATAGCAACCAAAATAGGTCATATACTTCCTTTGGTTTCAACGAAAACGCGACCATGTTAGATGTTTAAATTCCATATAAATGAAAATTTATATAAAACATTTTATTTTATTTTTCGAAAACATTATATAAAATACATTTGCATGTAGAACAGAAAATGAAAGATGAAGAAAGAATGTATACAGAATCATATTAAAAAAAAGATAATACTTTTTTTTCAGGCGAAGTAATTCATTATGATCTTAGAAAATGTTCAGTTTTGTGCATTGAAATCTATTTGCAGGAAGCTAGACATACTATTCGTTTGTTTTTATCATGGAATATAAAAATAATTAATTTCTAATTGTGAAACTATCAAAAAATCTCAGCTTTTGACAGAACATTTATATATCTCAGTAAAGAAAAATACATAAATCATTTTCAAAAACAAGAAAATAATCGATAATGATCATTGAATTATTTCTTCAATTGTCGATAATCAAATGAAGAGTCCACCTGAAGACGTTCAAAAAGAACATTTGGGATTTGTACTAATTCAAATAGTGATTTGCCATTACGCATAGCTTGAACTAAATTTAATATTTGTCTACGCATTACAGATGATTGTCATTCATCTAATCGACAATCATAATTGTTATCTTGAAAAAATAAATGTTGAATTCCATCATATAATTCATGTTGAAAAAAATTCATATCAGATATAAATCATAGAACATGAGTAATTGTTTCATTAGAAAGTGGTACTTTAGCCTTTTTTAACCAAGCCTAATGAAGTGGATGTGCATGCGATTTATGTGGATGTTTATATGACGATGCCAGACCATTTTTAATAGCTGCTATAGGAATATAATCTAAATAATAAAAATATATTTGAGTAAAATCATCTGTTAGCGACGTGACTTCATAAAATTAACATATGTGTATCTTAGAATAATGAACTTTCTTTACGCTCATTTTTATATGTTAGTGGTACATCTATTGAATGTCTCAGATAAAATAAACATCTCCATACTTTCATATTTCTTTTAATATTTATTTGTTCATATTTATTTTCTAAGTAAGATAAGGTAGAAATGCGTTCCAAAATCTCTATGTTATTTCATTGATGGATGTAAAATTTTACGTATTTGTCTGATGAAATGATTAAGCTGGCAGTTTAGCATATTGATGAACAAAATCTCACATTCATCATCATGATCCGTAAGTCATCAAATAATCCAGATTTAAATACATTGAACTATTCGGTTTGTAACAAATTCTTTTATGAAGAATTAAGAAGCGGATCTATTAAATAAAGATTGAGTCTGAGTTAGCGTATACTTTGATATGTTCTCTGGATATCTTGGGATTATCTCAAATATTTTATGTAAAAAATAATCGTATTCCATTTTAGAATATACTCTCACAAAACTAAGCTAAAAATATTTGAATTTTCCTCAGACTTAAAACAAACTAAACAGTGTTGCATAGAATGACACTTAGAATTTTCAGCTTATCAATTTTCCTCAATGTAAATCGTGCTGATCTATGGCTGGAAACTCTATTGAATCTAAAACAACAATGTACTTTACGCATCAATTAGAGCCATTTCTATTGTTTGGTCAATATTAAATGAAATTAAGTGTACATGATAAGATATTATTTTGTTTTTGACTATTTTCATAATGTTTTCTATTTGTATAATTTCAGTCAAAATCTTATATCAAAAGAATGTTCTAACTAATTATCTTGAACACTTTTTTTTTATATTTCAAGTTTTTTTAATCAACTGTCTAGCTAGATAATAATAAAATCAAATATTAAAAACATATCATGAAAATGTTCACAAAAAGATATATTACATTATTCACTCGATTTTATCCAATTTTTGAAGTACACTGAAGGATATAAATAACTCTACTTCAAAGAGAAATAGGTATTGAAAATATCGAAATTATATTGTCTATTAGATTATTGAAATCTTAGCTTTCTCAAATGCTACTATTTAAAAGATATCGATCATTCAATGATTTAAATAAAATTACACAGCCTTTTTCAGAATTAACAAGCTCGAGTATAGTTTACTCTCTTCTTCGTACAAAAGATATCATGCATATGTTATTCAATATATCGTCTATATAATGACTAGTTGTATATTTTTCCATTTATATTGAGCGCTAATGTGAGTTACTTGTCTATAGGTAGAAATTGATCTAAAATTGATTTGAAACATATCTCATTATTCTATTCAAAATGAAGAATGGAACAGATTTTTTTCGTTTTTTTTAGCAAATTGCTATATATGACTGTTGTCTCAAAATCTGTTAGATGTTAGTTGTTTACATAACAACTAATGATGAAATCTAATTCTCAATATTATTACGAATAAATTGAAAAAAATTAAAGTATTGTTCATTTAACTCGGAAAGATACGAGAAGAAAGGAGATGGATCTATGGAGTTGTCATTAATGAAAATGAACGAAATTTCTGTGAACCTGTTATTGTCATTATTGATGTGATTCGTTAAACTTACACACGTTATTACAGACTTTAGTCTCACTAGCAGTGTTTCTTAAGTGAAAAGTTTGTCAATATTAGTACAGCGATCAAACTTGGCAACTTGATCAACTTTCAAAGGAATTTTCTTTCAAAATTGATAGAAAAAAAGAAACTATTATTAACTTTTACAATAATATTAACAGATTAGAATCTTCAATAGATCGTTGATTATCAGCAATATAAAGAAAGAAATAGTAGAACCAAGCATATACCAGAGTGAGAGTTCAACTTTTTATTATTATAAATTGTTCATTGAGGATAATACTATACTAATGTCATCTTATATTGTCTGAGTAACAATATTAAATAGTCATCTTTAGTAAAGTGTCGTTATTGAAACTAATAACATCTATTGTTCATCAATGTTTTCGAGAAAATTCATTGATATGTAAAACAATGATCGTCAATAATTTTCACAATACATATTTAGGAGTAGGTGTCGGCGTGAGCGTTCTCTTCATCTACACTCACACCTTCTTTCAACTTTGGTGTCTCTTCGAATTCAAGCCTAGATCTTGGGTCTGGATGTGGGTGTGGGTGCGCAAGTCTACAATAGTTACATCCACGCCCACGCCCACACCCACACCGACATCCACACACCCACCCACACCTACCCACCCATACCCGCAATGACTATCTAAAAAACGATAGATATTATTGACAATTTACTTTAGATTTTCTTATTGATATGACATTAAATAATTCTTAGCATGTGTACGATAATACTTCGCTTTTAAAAATACAGGAAAGAAGCTCTTTTAATTAAAAATACTTTTCAATGTTTTAATGTACGGAAAGATGATAGAAATGTTTATTATATTTCATCTTAAAAATTTTACTAGATTTTTTATATAAAAAAAAGAAATTGAGAATAAGAGAGACTTGTCTGTTATAATTATGCTGATAGAAGTTCAAAATATGTTTTTTTTAAGGAAAGGATTCTGGATGATGACAACGATGTCTTTGTTTATGAATCATTCAAGATCTTAATACATGTACTTCATAAAAAATAGTATCCTATTTGAAGGTTTTACATTGCTCTAGTTTGATACGAATCGATAGTAAAGAAATATTATCTTTGATCAGAGTTAACATAGAATCTTATTCGACCTTATTTCAAAAAAAGATTTTCAACCGAACTTGAAAATAGTTGTTGATGAAGTAAAACTTTGCTTGCTTTAGATTCTATTTTTTCAATATTTAGGATACTTTTGTCAATTAGTCAACTATAGCAAAATTAAGTCTTGACAGCTTGACCTCGAGAATTTTTTTTATAGCAGTCTTAGATTCGACTATTGATTAGTAAACAATTGTTATATGTGTTTTTGTGACAATGTGAATATCTTCACTACACTGATTATAGTTGGAAGAGTAACTTATATTGTTTGTTTTAAGTGCATCAGTCAAATGTTGTGTTCCATTATCTCCAATTTTAATCATATGAAGACTCAAATACGTGAGTGCCTATGATGAAAAGTTAAGAATATTATGAAAACTGCATGAGTTGCCTAATTCGAGTTCGAAAATAAATGGAGAGCGAAGAGTCTATTATAACTTCGAAAATAAATGAAACAAAATCGAAGTCATGTTAAAATAGCGAAACAGCAAAAGATAAATTTTATATAAATTATAATTTATAAATTTTACATATATATGTAGTTTGAAACTTGCAGTGAATTGAAATTTCAAGTTTCAACTGTCAAGTTTCAAAGGAATAGTACTCTAAAGAATCGCGAGTCACAGACATTTTCACACACACACATGTCATCGCGGGTAGTGTGGGTGCGGCGAAGGGAGTTTCATCAGCGTCGACTGGCACACATTCACACGCACATTATCGCATCTGGTGTGGGTGCGGCGAAAGAAGTTTCATTAAAGTCGAAAGACACACTTTTGTAGACAAACATCATTGCATCTGGTGCGGTTGTGGCTAGAGGAGTTTCATCAAGATCGATTCGTACACACTCATACACACGCATCATCGCAGCTTGTGTGGGTGTCGTGAAGGGAGTTTCAGCAGTGTCGACTCAAACACATTCGCACACGTCACGTCGCAGATTAGGTGCAGGTTTGAAAGCTGAAATTTCGAAGTTGAATTCCCGTTGATGCCTATATTTCAATTGAATTCAAGTTTTAAGTTTCACGCTCCTGTCGAATTCTTTCAGTCACGTAAGTCTCGCAAAATAGGGTGTGGGTGTGGGTGTGGGTGTGGGCATATATGTCAAACCTGAAAGTTGAATTCAATTATTGAAAATATCCTTCAACTATTCTTTTTTTCAATAGTTGAAGTTCAATTATTCGTTTTTTGCAATAGTTGAAGTTCAATTATTCAATTATTCTTTTTTCACATTATTAAGAGTGAGAATGAATGAAAAGGGAAGCAATCATTCTCATTTTGTGCTTCGTGAAGTATAGTCACATATTTCTTTTTTTTGTTATCGTTACATTCTTTGTGCATCTGCCTCTCTAAGTCGATACGTGAGTACCGATGGCAGAGGCAATTAATATTGATCCTAATGAGGATCTTCATTCTGGAAAGGAATATGAGACAATGGAACAAGGTTCTATATCAAATGTTCAGGTTGAACTTATATCAAGATTTTTGTCGGAGTGTCCGCAAGCAGCTTTAAATGTACACAAGTACTTGCAGAAAAATTATTCAAAGTCAAATCAGCAACAACAACAAATCATGCAACCAGTGAATTCAACACCGAAACGTGGTCATCCACTAGATGAAAGCGGAGGTTCGATCAGCAACGCAAGAGGTCTTCGTAAATATCCTCGAAGGGGTATTGACAATAATGCACATAAGTACTCACATAATGTACAACCAGAAATTAATTTACAAACACAGCTACCATCGTCATCAACGTCGTCAGATGTAAGACAACATCAAGAGATAAATCAAGATAATAAGAATCGTAAACGAATTTCTTTTAATCAACTGAAGCACGCGGTATCGTCTAACTTACCATGTTTTTTTATTGAATTCACCTCGGATGCGGATCGTAATAGTATTCCAACAGCTCTTCATGCAAGTGATCTTATACTGAAAGAACTGCAAACCAATGGTGTTTTAATCAATAGGTTTACATTAGTAGGATGGGCAGGAAAAAAGCTAAAGTTAGGTGTTAATAATAAAGAAGATTACGCTACTCTCGTCAATTCGGATAAATGGCCAACAAAGATAAATGGAATTGATATTGTGGTCGTGAAACCAAAATATATACCTGATTCATTCGCTCTCGTCGTCCGTTATGTACCTAGGGAAATAGATGAAAATTTTGTTTCAAATGAAATTCAGCGAACAATTGCTTCTGCAGATCGTATTAAACGTATTCATTATTCATACCAAAGAAGAACAGATGATTATCGATTCGATGTGAAAGATTA
>CAJNSZ010003029.1:0-12504 GCA_905329745.1 Rotaria sp. Silwood2
AAACAGGTCGTTAAGCTTCAATCGATTCTATTCAATCAGTACGATTTATTCGCTTACGAAGTGCCTGAAAAGTGCAGTTACTTTTCCATTATATTATTGTTAGGCTTGTTTTTCTCCTTTAATAATATTAAACTTAATTATCGAATTCTAGATTTATTCGTTATCACTTTTTAATCATATAATCTTTCACAACGTTCACCACTTATTAATGCCGAAACGAAAACACAATAAATTTAACAACTCGAAGAGAATTCGATCGTCAAATACATCAACAGCAGATAATGAATGTGAAAGGAATATTACTGATGTAACAAATATATCTTTACAATCAAATGATGAAGATTTTCTTGATAATAATATAAAAATGACTTTGAATAAAAGAAAAAAACATCTGAAAAATTTTTATGATCGTACAAAAACAGCACCAGGTTAGCTTCGATACTACTAAAGACTCATCGATATTCGTCAAAAAATCTGTTGAATAAAAGTTTAATATTTTTACATAGGTACATTTGATGGTGAAGATAACATCTTCAATGATCTCATCGAGACTTCAACTACTGCATCGACCAAGAAAAAAGTATCAATCGACGCCAATCTATGTCAAACTATTCAATCAGATTCATCTGTTGAAGATGGTTTTCCATCAGCAACTCGTACATTAACAACTACTTCTCGTGATCCACACTTGCTTTCATCATCATTAACTGATAATATTAATGTATGTCGTGGTAAAAATCAATCATTATTAACAACTGAAAATCATCCATCTGATTCATATTTATTTGGTGCAAGATCGAGTTCGATTGTTGTTGATAATCAACATCATCATTCATCATTAACACAACAATCGATTGATGAAAATGAAAAGCAAATACTGACGTGATTAGCATATTTTATATCAATATCTATAGAAAGATCATTTATTTAAATCTATTTTTATAGACCAAAGGATCATACAACTGTTGGTACGGTAAAATCTCCTATGAATCATTATACGTTGGCCCAGAGGTGATTTGCTTATTTATAAATACTAGATTGCTTTACGAATAATTCTCTTGATTCGAGAGTAAGGTCGGTATTCAAATAAATAGTTGAAAATGAAGGTTTGATCTTTCGCATTTTACACTTACTTCACGAGCCAATGAAACTAAAATATTTCAAATTGAAAATGGAAATTCCGATAAAAATTTTAGTATATGATGTCGTATTTGTTTCCAAAAATAAGATATTTTCATTTTTTATATATTATTATGAATAAAAAAAATTAATCTAAAGAAGAGAATTAAAGAAGATATTCAAAATTTCTTATATCTATTTATAGTGGCAATTTTTCATCTGAAACAAATATTGATAAAAAAAAAACACAGTATGTTTCGAAAAGGTAAAACCATAATAATACTCTATGATCTATATTTCACTTTGAAAATAAATATTGGTTTCAGTACTATTACGTTTAATACATCTTCTATCAGCAACAATCGTATGGATATTATTGGAAGTCAAAACACAAATAGGTTTGAATGTTTGTCTTTCAGTGTTGTCATCGTTCACAATGTTTTTATTTCTTTACTTTTAATATCTATCGATCTATCATCCGGTTGCCCAATGTAACAAGTCAAGCTCATGCAAATCGACCATCAACAAATATCGTTGCTCAAATACGTACAATTGATGTTTTACATTCAATTGAATATCGTGAACTAGAAGAGAAGAACAAAAAATTATTAACACAAGTTGATAATTTGAAACAAGCTATTAAAAAAATGCGCAAAGAGAGAAAAAAATTTGAAGAAACACATATGTGTAAGTTTTTCATGACACATCATAGTCTTGACTCATCAGTTGTCTGACATTTTACTTTTTGAAAAAAGAACTTATATGACCACATATACATTTCACAGTATATTATGGTCCCACTCTTGTGAATTATTATGAGCAGCAACTTCGAAATTCATCAATTGAAAATCAACTCATTAATTGCTTTTATGCATTTCATTGTTGAATATTTTTCGATCGTAATTTATTTTCTTTTTCAATATTTTCTTTTGAAGTGCTTTTTACGAGCTATTAGAAACGACAGAAAATTAATTGGTTTATGCTTTTGATAATTTTCCAAATAATACGTTTAATTTGTCTCTGCATTTTTTTAGTAAAACCTCGTGCTTCATTATATAATGAGTTACGTTTGTTTTTGGATTTAAATTCTGACATATATAAGGGAGATGGTCGAACAATTGAAGAAATTGGAAGTGCACTTGGTTTGAGTTCGATGGCTATTCATCAAGTTCAGCAAGATGCTGAAAAACCTGATAAAATTGCTATGAATGTCTGGAGAAAGATATGTCCTACACAAGAAGATAGAATATACGTCGGCACTATCAAACAAGTACCAAAATCAACAGTTCAAAATATTTATAGTAAGTGAATTAGTTTCATAAACATATTAAATACAATTTGACATTGATTTCTCTTCTTAATGTGAATATCTGATCAAAGTAGGTAATAACAAACCATCAAAAATCTATTAACTGTAAATTTAATGATCGAAAATAAAAAATTTAATTCTTTCTTTAATTTAGTGTTTGCTCGTTTATGTCTTCCCAATATGAACTTGAATTTCAAGAAGATGCGAAATGATATAGCAACTAATTTACGTCAAGGTCGTTTTAATCCTAAATCGACAGCAAATATGTCGTCAAATTATACTGAAACGCAACAAAATAATCAAAGTGATGATGAGAACGAAGATGATATGTCGGATGCAGAAGAAACAACTGATTTAGAATCGTTTTTAAAGGAAAAAAACTTGATCAATTATATTAGTGATGATGAATAATAAAAGGACTTGTTTATTGATTAGTGTTAATTGTACTATTTCTTATTTTTTTCATTTTTCATTATATTGTTTTATGATTTTACTATCACTTTGTATGTAAAGTATTAATGCATTGTTTTTTTTATCATTAACTTGTTGTTATTATCTTCCCCTGCAATATGTTTTGTTGTTTTTTTTGCATACATGAATTTTGATCTGCTAATTATGTACATATGCAAAAATTGAAACATATCTTTGATCTTTATGAAATATGTGAAATAAACGAAATCAAATATTAGCTTGCTTATTTTTGTTTTACAATAATAAAAATTAGAAACAAGAAGGTATTGGGCATTGAAAGAAGCGACTGATTTCAGATGATGAACGAAAGCGACGACGAAGTGGAAATGATAGCGAATCGAAAGTCTCGATTCAGTCGCTATCGTAGGCGGGTTCGGGAGAGAAACAATCTCAATATAAGTGAAACTATGATAATAGATGATCACACTGATACATCGTGCGTCCTTTTCTATTTTCTCGCTTTTTTGTATGTTGTTTTACATTGTTAGAATGGATGAAATGTCAATTTCTCAACAACAAAACGTTGAGTTTGTTGGTCAAGTACCAACCACGAAACATGACGAATATACACAAACTCCAAATTCATTTTTTAATTCAGAAATTGAGGAATGTGTTGTAGAAAACAGAGATGATAATAATGTACATCAATTAAATGGTAATGATGATATATTTTTATTTCATAATGATCATATTAATAAATTAAAAGATCATGATTTACACCGATTTTCTGACGATGATGATGATGTAGAGGGAAATTCTGATGTTGAATTTGATTTATGTAATGATAAGTTTGAAGCTGAACGACCTCCCAATGCTACTGAACTTTCGGTAATGTTACTTTTTGTTTGGAGGCAGCATTCTATGAGTAAAGCTGCCGCAAATGATATTTGTCGAATCTTAAATACTCTGAACATTCCGAACATGCCAACAAATTTTCGTGGAGTGATATCTCACGTCAAAAAAAATAATCCTACACTACTTCACGGTAACCATTCGTTTATTTGTCCATCCTGTTTCACCAAAGGTTCAAATTGTTCGAAATGTGATGTCAGTGGATGTAAATCTGCTTCATCTTATGTTCGTACACCAACATCAGTTTTCACATTTCCACTCGTACCTCAGATAATTTCGATACTCGAACGAGAATATCTTGTTTCATCCACATACGTATCTGGTCAATGTTCCGATATAGTAAATTCTCGACGTCATCAAGAAATAATAATGAAAGAAAAACAAATTCATCCAGATAGAAATATAATTACTCTTACACTTAATAATGATGGAGTACTGATCAAAAGAATTTCTCGCTCATTATGGATCACATGTGCGTGTATTAACGAATTACCTAGACAGAAACGTTTTCAAATTAATAATATATTAATATTATCCATTTCAACAGGAAGTGAAAAACCGAAAAAAAAAGAATATTCTATAATATTACAAGATATTGTAATAGAATTAAGATTTTTGGAAAATGTCGGGTTTGACGTTATTTTACCAACAAATGACACAACCAATAAAAACAAGTACACACATTTTCACGCATTTGCCATTTCAGCTGTTTCTGATAAACCAGCACAGTCTCTCATGCTAAACATAAAAGATTCAACAGGCTATTTCAGTTGTGGTTGGTGCTGCATAACAGGTTAGGCTTGTTCCATTATTTTTTATCCATTTTCATTTTTTTATTTCCGATACGACGTATTCATATATATTCAGGTGTGACTAGTGAGTTAGGTTCAAGATGCTTTATTTCTGACGATACAATTCCGGTGAAAATTCGGAATAATGCAACGTATGATGCAGCTATAAAGCTTTTAGATTCAGTAAATTGTCTTACTTAGTTTATTTTTTTAAACTAGCTATTTTATATTTTCTCTTAAGAATTACCGAGAAAAAGATCCGATGAAAGATCAAGCATGTGGACATTCAGGACGATGCGCATTACGTGAACTGGCGTATTTTGAGATAGGCGAGAGTTTCTGTTTCGATTCTCTTCATGGAATTTATTCTGGAGTTTTTGTAAGTATTTTATTTTTTCTTACTTGATTGATGTATAAAGAAGTCTGACAGGAAGATGCAATTTTTCGCCATTATCTAAACGAGAATCTTTGAATAAAATCTGGCTGTCTATTACTATAATAATGTCATTATTGTTCAGATGACACAAAAAAATTAATTATATCTAATTTAACTTCATGTACTATAAACGATAATTTTTATGAGTTTGATTAGTAGAATCAAATTGCACCATATTTATGCTTAGATTACATAAATTTCAACCCTTCTATTGATTTACTAGCTGTTTTCTTTGAATAGTTCAATATGCCAGGCATATTTTCACTTTAATAATTCATCATATATTCAAAGTGTAATTAATTCCAAATAATTCTACTGAAAGTTTCAGCTCCAATTTAGTAATCGCACGGTAAAATAAAATTTTATTTTTCGACAAGAATGCTGAACATATGAGTAGAGAGATTTGGGAGATATCATGGTAATTAAATACTCCATAGTCTTGATCGTATCTTCATCTTTATGAATTTTAAAAGCAAGATTATGAAAAACTTAGTTTATACACATGTAGATATCGAGTAATATTTCTGTAGTGAGATTTAAGTCGGGTCATGTATATACAATCAACAGATGATTTGATCGATCTTCAAGTAGCGACGAATTTCCATGTAAATGTTTTCATCTGTTTTCTTTCTTTTATTAATAGAAAAAATTAATGCATTTGTGGTTTGATGTGGTAAGAACAGATTATTCAATCAAAAAAAACTTTGATCAAATAGAAAAATTGTTACAAAGCATCCATTATCCAACTACAAACCGACTACCAAGTGCCTTGCGATATTTTAACTCATGGAAAGCCAATGAATTCAGAATTACACTACTTTTTGGATATAAGTATACAACACACATTTGAAATATTCGTTCAGTTCATGCCTCTTTTTCTAGAGTCTTTGGGCAAGTAATGAAAAGAAAGTATTATGAACACTTTCGATTATTAGCTTACGCTGCAATTTTTTCTGAAATGCAATTATTGACAACTAATCGATTAGACCAAATCAAAACTTTATTAGATACATTTCTCAATCAGTTTCCATTGATATACGGAGTTCGTATATTGATAACCATTTTCTTGTTTTTTAATTTTACTCTTTTCTTTGACATTTGAAGGAATCGAATTGTGTTTCGGTTGTGCATTCTCTAGCACATGTTCATCAAACATTACTTAAATTTGGTCCCATCTTTAACTATAGTACTTTTAACTTTGAGAGTGCAATCGGTATGTATAGTTGAATCGTTATAGGATCACATTTCCTTTTTTTAAATCTCGAATATCAAACTTGTATATTAACGTATTATTAAAACAACAAATATTAATTATACATAATAATTCAGGAAGTCAAAAGCAACTTAAACTAATAAATCTGTTGAGAACAGCAAATTAACATGTGCCCTTATTTCCACATACCTATGACCAATTATCAATACATTAAAATAGAAACCGCATACTTAGATAATCCACAACGAGAGTGTCATTTTTGAGCAGTTATTCTTAAATCAAACCCGAGATAATGAATTTTATTCTACTAAATAATCATGTATCTTTCATACAATACCAGTGAATGTTTATATTTCATATGATGTTTTATTTGTTTGGTATTTTTTAACGTTTTTTCATCATTATGAAAAGCAGTTTTTATTCGAGCGTAGCCAAGCTTTGTTGAAAACACGTACTGTTTTTTTATTTATTTATTAGGATCCATTGTAAAATCTATATATGGTCCATCACTGATTTTAACTGAGCTGATGAACAATGTCGAGCTTATATCTCATGCTACTACTGCTTTAAAAAATCCTTCGTTTCACCCCAAAATTGCTGTACTCATTAATCAAATTAAATGTTCAAAGAAACGTGCTGTACCAACATGCATCAGACCTGATGTCGACATCCGTCTATCTCAAACAACATGTGTTAAATTTTTACATGTTACTACATATCTCGAGAACACGTACGGCAAGAATCAATACACTCACCATACATTGTGCTTCTATAAAGAAGTGCCATTCAAAGTTCATCATTCGAGTAACAATCAAGTAGATGATTCAGCTTTGATATATTCTGATGAGTCAAATAATCTTCATCTTGGTTTAATTGTTGGCATTATACAATTAAAGGCAACAAGTGAAATTAAATTTATTATTGATACAGTACAAGTTACTGGTTATGACTCATTTTCACTTAATGGAACAGAATATAAAAATAATTTATTTATTTATACAATGATGCCAACACCACCACATACTGTTTCTATCAATTATACCTCGATAAGAGAGAAAGTTGCTTATCGAAAAGACGCAAATATGAATTCACTGTGTGAATTTTATATCTTTCCAAATCTGTTAGAATCCACATAAACATTCTTGAAACAGTTATTATTAATTATCACATTGAACAGCTGACTATTTTTGTTTACGTTTTTTTTTGCTATCATACATATCTATTTCACTTTTACAACTTATCTCCTTGAGGTTTTTAACCATTTGTCATAATAACTACTGGATGAATTAAAGAAAAAAATATAAAAATAGCTATGTTATATCGTAAGTACATCAGAACCATACTGGAATTTAAAGACAAATAATACATAAACAAGTCGTATGGTAGACAATAAAAACTGGTATAACCTCGTATATATAAAGAAAACAAAGAATTCGTAAGTCTTTTTGAAATATTACATTTTTTTGCATTAAACAGTGATTTGTCATTCTCGTCAAAAATTAGAGAAGTATATAAATAATCCCTTTTACATCAAGTATGTTCGCATAAGCATAATTTATCGAACTAAAGATTCTCCATTTCAATAAACCTCCAGTAACAAATTCGTTTACATGCGCTAAATTGTTTAAAAAAGCGGAAAATAACGAGCTATTCTTGAACGTAGTAAAACTAGCTTCAAATCAAATTATATGCATAAGAATATGTTTTGTCAACTAACCTTTCCGCATTAAAACGCGTTTTTCAGAAGTATTGTCTGCTTGAGTACAAAGAACGCGTAAAAACGCATAAAATCCTCCTTAAAAACAAAAAATAATGAGTTAAAGTTTAACCCAAAAGCATGCGTTCTATCAAAAACGCGTTTTTTCAAAAAAAAACTTTCCTGCGTTAAAACGCGTATGATACTACGAACGCGTTAAAACCAGTAGAAACTATAAAAAAAGAATTGTAAAAACGCGTAAATTCAGAAAAAATTTTACGCATTTTAACGGGCTCATCGTCCTTAACGCGTTTATATGCGTTAAAAATTCGTAAAAATGCCGTTTTTACGAATTTCTATCGTAAAACCGCCGTTTTTACGAAATTTTAACGCGTATTAACGCGTTTTTTTGAAGGTCATGTCTGCCTGGGGGTTCTTTAATATTACTTTATTAAATAAAGATACAATAAAGCAATGAAAGATTCTTTTCTCGAACAATAAAGTACTTTAAAGTGTTCTAGAATCACAGAAATTATATTCACAAGCATTTTTATCGTAAACAAAATGTAGATTGATTGAAAACAACTTAAGTAAAAAATGACAAATTTGTGCCTATTGCCTGATATTTAGCAGATTTCAGTTACAAAAATGACGATTAGAACACAGCTAATAGCATATTCTGAATCAATATAAAAAAACGAAGCCGACTAATGTATGTTTCAAATGTTTTTGAGACATTTTGTTTTCATCGAAAAATTCACCTTGATTGTCTCTTCAGGATGATTGAGTCAAAAAAAGAAATTCTTCGAAAACGCTATTTTGAAGTTTTAAACATCTTCTAGTTTGTATGCCTTCCATCATTCTACAACCTTAGGGGTTGTTTGTTACTACCGAAATCACTTTTAGGTAAAATTTGTTTTTCAATCCAACCACCCTGAAGAGGAATAGAGATGAATGGTTTTCGATGAAAATAAAATGTCTCAAAAATATTTGAAGCACACATTGATTGACTTCTATTTTTTATACTGATTCAGAATATGCTATTAGTTGTGATCGGATCGTTAATTTTGCAACCGAAATTTGCTAAATATCAGGCAATAGGCACAAATTCATGTCATTTCTTGACTAGGTTGTTTTTATTCAACACACGTTTTCTGTAATAAAAATGTTTATGAATATAAGTTTTGCGGTTTTAGAACAGTCTCAGTCACATAGTCGCTCGAAAAAAGAAACCATTGTTCCTTTATTTTATCTTTTTTACTTTAAAGATTAAGGTTCACCACTAGTTATAACTACTGTAGAGAAAGAAATATGTACAGTAAAATAGTGATTCGATATTTACGAAGTGATCCTGATGGTCCACGAAACAGGGTCATATTACTTTAGAAAACATAAGACGAGTTTAGACGACAATAACGGCTAAATATTGCCTCGTCTCATGTTGTGGTTATAGCATCCGATTTAGAATCTGTTTGCCTAGAAGAAATTTGTAAATTTCTAAAAAGCTTCTAAAACAAAACACCTATCGCGTTTGCATCTGTTTGAAGAATGCATTTAAGCGAATTCAAATCGTTAGCCAATATCAGAGTCTTGTAATGTTCAAACGTACAAAAATATGTGCAATCTTAATGTGTTGTGCGAACGGGATCCTTTTTGTTCTATGAAGCAACATGACCAATGCTTTGAAAAATCAACTTTAGATATTGTGTAATATGGAAACGCACACATACCGATATTCGTCACTTCTCGTTTCTTTGGGTTACCGGAAGTTCGCCAATAAGACTTTCGCCAATAGGGCATTCGCCAATGGCGAAAGTCCAGAGCTATTTTGGCGAAATTCTACTGTACTTTCGCCAATTGGCGAAATTCCAGGGAATGTATTGGCGAAAGTGTAGTGGACTTTCACCAATTGACGAAAGTACAGTAAACTTTCCCCAGCTGTCACGAAATAATATTAATACAGGGTACATGTAAGAGTTGAAGCTACAGTCTGTCGAATTCAAGAATTTCTGGAGTCGAACCCGATTGATGGATCTTTTGAGAGAAAAATTGAAAGAAATTCCAAAAAGATTATTATATACATGAGATATTTCTTTGGATCTCTATTCGATCAGTAAAATTTTCCGAACCCTGACACAAACTCAGTGATTACAAACCTTTCAGACCCGCAACCGATTGGGTTCGAGTTCCAGTAGATCCAACGGGCTCTAGCTGGAACTAATGTTGTTAGAATGTTTATCATAGCTTACACTCATCAATATAGCCGACAAAAATTTTCGAATCTATATCTAGTTCGCAGTCAAATTGGCGAAAGCCCACTGTACTTCCACCAAATGGCGAAATTCCAAAAGGTATATCGGCGAAAGTACAGTGGACTTTCGCCAATTGGCGAAATTTCAGGGGGTGCATTGGCGAAAGTTCACTCCACTTTCGCCAATTGGCAAAAGTCCAGGGGCTGTACTGGCGAAAGTGCAGTGAACCTTCGCCATTGGCGAGAGTCCTATTTGGCGAAAGTCTTATTGGGGAAGTTTCGGAATCCCCTTTCTTTCTACATTCTCTTATTAATAGAATTTTTAGATGAAAGTTGAAAACAGACGATATACTAAAGAGTTAGAAACGTCCTTAGTTATAATAAAACCTGTTAATTGATGTTGTAAGTTTATAAGTGGAAATTCAAATAAGAAAATCAGTAGTAACTCTACGTAGCTATAGCTTTTCAGATTTTCGTAACATAGTTCTTAATCAGTCGTAGAAAATGAGGAAAACAAAAAACAAAGTTGCTCAAATCGGCAATCGGTGTTATTTTTCTGTCTCTCTATTTACGAAATATTGTTTTTCCATTACTGCATTCTTTCGGTTATCAATTATATTCGTCAGAGGAGCACAAACACGGATATGTGATACTATCGTTAAGTAGGCTATCAGTGAACTATAAAAACAACCACAGTTTAAACTATTTCGACATTTCGCTGAATTCCAAGTAAATTCTAATTATTGAAAAAGCATTTCTACATCATGAAAGTATAAACTAGAAACTGAGATTCACATGACTCAGAAAAATCGCATTTGTGCAGCTTATTGAGTTTTGAGCATGTAAAAGAAACAAGAGATCGAGATGTACTTATTGACCACTATATAAAAGCGATGCAGTCCTCTTTCAATACGTTTATTTACTAATATTATTCATTGCATTACTTTTTAGGTGAATCAGAAGCAGTATCAATTCAGTGTGGTTTAAAAAATATGGGAAATACTTGCTATATGAATGTAATTTTACAAATCTTCTCCCACACACCACCGCTGAAAGATTGGATTTTTAGTAACAATCATCGTGATATATGTAAGCATGTCTTCTTTTGTGTATCTGACTTTATTATCATGATTTAATGAGATAAAGATTGACGCTTGAACAGAATTTATCAAATGTCTCCTAAATGAATGAAATAGCATAGCTTTTAGATGAAAGAATCCCTTATTAAAGTCGCTGCAAGTAAAAGAAGAGGTATAGAAATAAATGAAACTTACATTCATTTTTCAAATCGATGTGGTTTATTTAATTATCTACCTATGATATGGTGTAAAGGTATATAGTGCTGATTACAAGTAGCTTATGAAGAATGAAGAGCAATTGAAGAAAACCACAAAGAACTATGAGCAAAGATAACATGAGTCTTATGCGACGGTATGTAGATTCAAACCACTTTTGTATGCTAGCAGAATGCATAGACGATCAACGAACGAATACCTTGAGACATGGAGAACAGAAGGAAATTTCCAAATCTGATGTTGCGACGAAGACTCGAATATGGTACTCATTCTCGACAAAGGAGCGTATTACCATTCTGCCAATCCTAGAAATGCAATGATGACGATAACAGTAGATTTTTTTAACCGAGTTTTCACAAAGGAAAGGACTTTTGACAAAATAATGATGCTTTATATATGTCGTATCGCAGTTACACCTGTCGACGAAGTTATAACTTAGTCGATAGATATTGTCGAAGTTATTTTGAATTCACTTATCAATAAATAATCTATTGAACTGAGTATTCTACTGTTGAATATATAATCAAAAAATAAAATTTTTACTAATAAATATTAATTTTTGTAACAATACTGTGGAATAAATGAACATTTATTAGTAAAAATTTTATTTTTTGATCATATATTCAACAGTAGAATACTCAGTTCAATAGATATTTATTGATAAGTGAATTCAAAATAACTTCGACAAGTTTCTCTGTCGAACTTGTAACTTCGATGAATATGAGCGTCGAAGTTATAACTTCGTCACGTTTATACGACGAAGTTGTAACTTCGTCAAGAACGTTGACGAAGTTATAACTTCGTCGACCGGTGTAACTTCAATACGACATATACATCAACTTTTCCGAAATCAAAAAAATTGAATTTACCACTTCAGAAAACCGATCGTAAATTTACATTTTCCAGCTCCGTACTACTTTCGACAAGCTTTATAGAATATCGTTATTTTCTAAAAAAATCTTTTCTCTCGTGAAAAACAGATTAATAGACCTACTGTTATTATCATCATTGCATCCCTAGTCAATCTCCATTTACATAAGAAACTTTTCTTTCGCTAGATCCAGTTTCTGA
>CAJNSZ010003030.1:0-12498 GCA_905329745.1 Rotaria sp. Silwood2
ACAAGAAATAAAAATTTGATAAAACACTGTTCCGTTATAATTCACTGTTTGATGAATGTTGGTTGTATAACAATAGTAAATATAAAAAGTGTCGAAGAATTTTATAATTTGATTTTGTACATCGAATACTTTTTCTTCGGCTTACAACGATTGCTTCAGCAGAACTGTGCAAGTACGGAGTTTCTCGTGTACGAGTACTGACCTCTTGAGTACGAGGGCCAACTGTTCGGAGCATGAGTACGCGTTAATGTTAACGAAAAGTGTATAGGAATGTTCCTTTTCTGGTCTCTTCAAAACTCTGGATAATTTAATGGCTTGCGCAATATCAAATTTTGTATTCACTTTTTGTCAATGTTATTTAATGTACAAAAATTGTACGAAGAATAAAATTTTTAAAAAGGTCAGATTTTTTTATTGTAACCCTTTGTCTACTGATGGATGATGTATGATCAGAGCAGTGCTGGGAATATCGAAAAGCCTAGCTGTTTCGAAAGGAAGACATGGATGACAAAAGAAAAATTTGACTCTTTCTCCGAATTTTCGATCGACCCCCTGCTTTGACCCTTTCGCTTTGCTCCTATGTAATGAAACTCTGTGTTTGACACGAAATATTTCAGTTTGATAATGTTCTCTAATTATTTTGAACGTTCAATCAATATGGGAATGGGCAAATTAAAAATTTCAAAATAGTTATGCTGACAAAAAGTAGATAAACAAAGCAATTAGAAAACCGATGAGTACATCATCTTACTCATTATGAATTTAAATTTGGCGTTTGACTATATCTTAATAAATCAAATATTCGAAAAATGCAGAAATCTTTGGCACAGGGTTGGAAATAATATTTTACCATGCGAGTATCGCAATAATTTCAAATAGAGTATATAATGAGTTCTATGTCAAATGAAAGTTCGTCAAAAATGGAGTTTATTATTACTAAACAATAAGGATTATGAAAACTTTTCAATGTCAAATTCAGAAAATTTCTATAATTTTACTCCCTATCAACAGTGAAAATTTTCTTTCAAGGGGCAGTTCAAACTAGATCTAATTCAAAATGATGATTATCACAAAGCTATAGGCATCTGGTCTAAAAATATTGCAAAAATTACCAAGAATGAAGCTAAAATGCATGCCATGAAAGATGAAACAAAATTGTTACCACAAAAGAACACTAAAAAAACGCTTTAGATATTTTGACAAGTATGAAAAGAAACATTAAGTTATTTGAAACTCTTTTATGTTCATATCCATCTTGTTTGCATACTATAAAGAATTCTCATAGTCGTCATACGGATTATTGATTATATTCATCGAATCTTAGAAAATATTACTTTGTGGTATTTATCATTTTGAATTAGATCTAGTTTGAACTACCTCTTGAAAGAAATTTTTCAATGCTGGTAGGGAGTAAAATTGTTGAAATTTCCTGAATTCGACATTGAAAAGTTTCCATAGTCCTTATTGTTTAGTAATAATAAACTCCATTTTTGACGAACTTTCATTTGATATAAAATTCATTATATATCCTATTTGAAATTATTGCGATACTCGCATGGTAAAATATTATTTCCAATCCTGTATAACCCGGGATCAGAAAAGCAACAATTTTTGATGAATAAGCCTCATGAAGTCAGAAGAAGTACTGGTTTTTGAAAGAGAGATCAACAACCTGGGAATCATGTTTATTTTTGCTTCTATGACCTTGTCTCGTTCCTATTCTACTCTATAATAAGAATCAATAAAAATATGCTATACATTTATTGATATAATTACGTACCTTTATTTGGAATAGTTATTCAGTGTCGTGGCAAATCTATTCAACGAATGGGACTAAACGAATGTGCAAATTTTTTACATTGACAATATGCGTGACCGCTTGATGATAGTCGAGCGAAAAGAAAGCGACGAATGACCATTCTTTATTCTCTGTTTCAACAAAGAGAGAGAAAAAAAAAGATACATGTATCGATCAAAGGAAGAAAAAAAAGGAGGTGGATGAGCGAAAAATATAACTCAATTGTCCGTCTATATTTATCAGCTGCTTGTTGTTCTATATAGAAAAAAGAATGTAATTGTAATATTGATCGAATAGGCACTTTTCCGCCTTTAACTCTGACGCAAACTAATTGATGACCGTTAATTCGAGACAAAAATAACTGTAATATTTTTTGAACACCGAAAAACGCTATTCTTTATTATTCATAAAAAGCGTTTGGCAGGTTACTTATTAATCACCTTTTGATCGACAATGAAAATTCGCTACGAATCGATTATAAAATTAATTTCAACTCGTTTAAAGAACTTTTTATGTATCCATAACGAAGTTAATTTGCTAATCAAAAGAGAGGCTAACATCAAACATTAAATAGCTTATAATGCTAACAACATATCAATAATCTTATACGCGTACAGCATCCAATGGAAAAATTAAAAAGAAACGAGACAATCGGTTGCATAGTCAAAGAAACTGATGACACTGCGACGCCAGTTGATATCGTCTCAATGGTTGATGCTCACTTATCTTGAAGTCAGCGACTGAGATGGAGTTGATCCTCACAATCGACCCATTTCATTCAACATCAGTCCGGCCTTTAAATCGATAGATTAAAATATAAACAAAATCTGTAAAGAAGTGTGAATGGTCATAGATCGTAATTTTTGCTTTACTAATCTATTAAGAAACAATCAGTACATACTGGTAGGCCAATATCTATCGTTAGGTGTGGGTGTGGGTGTGGGGGTGTGGGTGCGGGTGTGTGGTTGTGGGTGTGGGTGTGGGTGTGGGTGGGCGTAGGTGGGGTGTGAGTGTGGGTGGGTGTGGTGTGGGTGTTGGCGGGTGTCGGTGTGGGTGAGGGGTGTGGGCCTGTGAATGTGCGTGGTTTTCTCCGAAACACACACCCACACCCCACATACAGCCACACCCGCCCACACCCACGCTCACACCCTCACATGACATACACTGTACTTCAATACGATTCTTAGACATTTTGTTCAACATCTTCAGCGTGACATCCACAACCTTTTCTAAATATTTTTGTTCATTTGAAAACTTAGAACCGAATTTTATAGACCCTCTTCTTCTAAATCTTAGACAACGATGCGTCGTGTCTTTTTTAATGCATGAACCATTCGCATCGAGACAATTATTTAATTGATGCACATGCCTTCTCTTTGTTTATTTTCGCGGAGAGTCAATGACTCTGCCTTGTACAAGAGATACTTGAGCAGCTGCTCTCAGTTGCGCAGAAAGGATTCTATAGGAGAATGGAGAATGACGCCCGTTGTTGACAGTCAGCAATGGATTTTTTCCAACATGAAAAAAAGGTACTATGTTAATATTCAGGTGAAGTGATGACCAATCAGCAAATGTTGACCACGATGAAAATTTCGTAGACCAAAATGCTTCTGTATTTGCTAAAACAAGTCTGATTCACATTATGCAGAAGACAGACAAAACACGTTTCACATGAAAACGAACGAAGTGTTCTGTGGATATTCCTTGAGAATAATTCCATTTTTCTATATAATCGGCATCAACAACTATTTTCCAAGCAAATTTCTAAAAATAAAACATTTTTCCAAAGCGATTTCGAAAGCTAAAACTAGACGACACTGACCAAGAAATTTTAAAAATCAATATCAATGTTCAGAAACATAGCGTGTGGGTGCGGCCTAGGTGTGTGGTTTTGATCTTCTTACGAATCTTAACCATCCACGCACAACACCCACATCCACACCCGAAGATGAAATGCATGTTCTTTCAATCATCAGAAAAGATCTATATCAGCTCAACAGTAAATACCGTTTGTTTTCATACGATAGATCGGTGAAATCGATGAGAGAACTATTGTAATCATCTTGTTTACTATGGCATTTCAACAGCCATGTCAGGCGGCATGTGTGTCTGATCCTTCTCATACTCTTGTCGGCAAGTGGTAAAAATGCGACTTATTTTATTGAAATAGAAAAATTCAAGCATGAAGTTTCTTCAAAGTCATTTCTGTATCAATCAATTGTTGATGAACTCGTGTAGTAATGATATTTTCAAAACTAATTTCGCTGAATTTTAATGTCTTTACTTCGATGTGTTTCTGAAACTCACTAATCATCATGTTTAGAGATGAAGAACAACGTAAAACATTGTAGCCAATCTTCTTCTTCTTCATGGTGCTTAGGACATTTTCTGCTGTCTTTCCATAGGGACATCCATCAGGCCAATGATCTCCACTGGTGCTATATGTTTTCCCGTGCGGTGGCGAATCAAGAACATGGAAGAGAAGATGATCGGATTTCTCACGCCTTTTCAGATTACAAGCAGCATCTAGACCATCCAAAACGGTCTCAGCAGTATCTCCTCCAGAATCAGCTTTCAATGTCTTCACATATTCAATTGCCGCTCGATGATTAGTAAATTCACATCGATGACACACATAATCGCCCTCGGGTTCATGATCGCGATTATCAACGATACCAAATTGAAATGTACCGCTTTTTTTGATTTCCTTCAGTTTTATCTCATTTTCTTGAATGATACGCATAATAGTGGATTTTACTTGCCCAATGTATGATGCCATTGATCCTGTGGTATCAATCACAAAACAAACATCAACTCCTTCATAGCTATCTTCAGTAAGATGTTCATTTTGACATTCAAAAGCATGTGAATCACTATGCCATGCACCCAATGTACAAAACCCTTTCGCTGAATCTTTGATAATCACATTATTTTTATCTCGTGGTGCATGTTCACTACAGAAGAAGCTGTATGAATCGATCAACTTTCGATCAACATCAGTCACTGGTGGTGGCCATCTAATTCGAGACCAATAAGCAGAACATAAGATCTGATCATACTTCTTGGCACTTGCTTCATCTACTCCATAATAATAAACATCATTCGAATGCTTGGCTTTTGTTCCAAGTTTCTTTTCATAACAATTCTCTCCTCCAGGACATTCGACAAGATGATAATGACCTCGACCACGACGTTTACACGACACAGAACAGTTCTCAGGCTGAGATGATTCACCTATCTTGTATCTTCGTATGACATTTTCATTTGATTGAATCTCGATCTGTTCTAATGGATTAGTACTCGTGAAAACATGTTGATCTTTGTTTCGATGTAATGTCTGATGCTATCCTGTGTGACCATAAGCTTCACGGCAGAATGTATTACAATCTTGGCATCGTTCTCGACATGTGTGTTGTCCACCACAACGATGTTCTTTGTTACTCTGGCCATGTGAATATTGTGATGGAGGAATGACATTTTCACATTCACCTCGGATCTCATTTACTTCGATGTGATCATAGAGAAACTCTTCACCTGATTGAGTTTGCCAAGTTTTCTGTTGCGTTTTGTATTCTTGTTTAGAAACACCAGGAGTGTCACAAATGACAAGACAACGATGACTTGAACCACATAGATGTCTCTTCATCGATTGTGTTTCTGTCCCTTTGAGGATTTGAACCAGTTCAGTTGTTGAATCATGAGCATGATCCTCAGTAACACATTTTCTCCCGCATGAGAACATACAATCTTTCCAACAGACTGTGCTTGAACATCGATGTTGATCATGCTCTTGGAAGTCAAATGGAATCGGACAGGGTTCTTGGCACATGGCACATGCCTTTGGACATTGATGAAGACGTTCACATTGATGATGCTCCGGCGTTTGATGTTGATAAGGATAATGACATTGATTAGGCAAATCACCACGAAGTTGACAGATTTGACATTTGTGTTGGCACACATGGCCAGCATCACATTTATGTACACCTGAATGACCAACAGATAACATACACGGTGCTGGATCAGATCGACCCTCCATCGAACAGATTTGACAGCTACCGGAACATTTATGATCAGTTTTACAGCTGCAATTACGCTGAGCTGCATGTTCTAATTGAGCGATTTCCTCTTCTATATCGAAATAATCCTTGTGTGTGGACAAAATTTGTTTCAGCTGATGTGTCTTCTGTTGAACTTCATGGTACTTTTCTCCGATCTTTTTCAAAGGAATTTCATAATCTTTCGAATGAGGATATTGACATTGCCGTTGTTTTTTAGTGAGCAAATTCATTTTATCCATCAGTTGGTC
Source organism: Rotaria sp. Silwood2 (assembly GCA_905329745.1). Lineage (NCBI taxonomy): Eukaryota > Metazoa > Rotifera > Eurotatoria > Philodinida > Philodinidae > Rotaria > Rotaria sp. Silwood2. Next base: position 6,108 of record CAJNSZ010003030.1, read on the forward strand.
ACAGTTGTTTTTTAGATTGGCTATTTGGTCGTTGATTGGCTTCAAACTATTTGATGAAGACCGATGATCCGTGATCAGATTTTCGACTTGAACCAATTCATTTAATCTTTGCAATGTTTGATTAAGTTTCTCTTCAGTATTCATCAACGATGGACGAAGTTCATTTACTATCTGATATCTTTCAGTCAGATCTTTGATTGATTGGTGAAGTATTTCTCCTTTAATTTTTTCAGTCTTGAGAGTGAGATCAAGAGTGTTGATCAATCGATTCCTTTTATCGTATTCATTTTCCATTGATCGTAATGCATCACTGATTTGTGTAATTCGTTCATTTAAATCATGGATATTTTGACGATGTTGTTCTAATCGAGTCTTGTCTTCAACATTCGATGAAGACTGATTGAGAATCGTTTTCAATAATTCATTATCATTATACAATAATGATTTTTAGGCCAATAAATCATTTAATTCTGCTTTTTTCTCTTTGATATTGTTATTTATATCCGTTAACAATTTTTCTTCGGCTTCAATTTCTATCTCTGCTTTTGTATATTCTTGAATCGTGTCTTCTTTCACTGACTTCATCTTCTGAAATTTTGTTAATTGTTTTTCAATCTCTAAATTGTTTTCTTCAAAACATTGCAGAACTTTCAGCAGCCGTTGAGCCTCTTGAGTTTCATCACTCTCACTGTGGCGGTCAGCAATAACAACAGAAGTACCAGTGATTGACTCCGTTTGTAATCCATTGATATATTTTTGAATCTTCTCTTGATCACTGATATTTGTTTGACTCTCTCGTTCGATCTTCTGTTCTAATGTCTTTTTTTCAGCGTCCATTTGTTCCCATTGATGTTGTAGATATCCCTTTTCTTTGTTTCGTTCACCAACTTCAGCTGCTCTTCGATCGTTTTCAATCTTTATTTCATTCATTTGTTTTTCCAAATTATGGATACATGCCTTCACCGTAGTTAATTCATTATTGTGATTGACCAAATCTTCTGCGATCTTTTCGAGACATGATTGTATATTCATACGTCTTTGGACCACATTGGTGACATTTGTATTCATCAATATAATCATTTCATCTAAGACTTCATTTTTGGTATGATCATGATATTTGATGATATCTGTCTCAATCGCCGGATCTTCAGCATAGAATCGCTTCATCAATTCTTTCTGTTCAGTTGATTGATAGCATTGATGATTAAACGATGTCTTAATTTCATCTTTCACCATTTGGTCAATCTTCTCGATATCATTTTCTGTTGACATTAAATCCTTCACTTTCTTCTCCGTCTCGTCTATCATTCTCTTTAACTCATCGATTTCATTCTCTTTGACAACCGTTTCTGATTCGTTTTGATCAATTTGACTTTGCAATTCTTCTTTGTCCATCAAATATGTCAATTCACTTTCTAATCGAACTTTGTCTTTGTGTAATTCATCTTCTTTATACTTCGCTTCCTTCAGCTCTTCACTTAATCTATCTCTTTCATCATCGTTCATCTTTGTTTTTATCTGTGATTGTAACTTTATCAAATTTTGTTTTTTTTCTTTTAACAATTTCTTCGTATTTTCTGTATGTTGAGCATTATTCACCCATTTCAAGTCACACATCGAACATGTCTTCAAACATATTCTTAAATTGAAGGAATTGATGTATTCTTCCATTTTTTCGAAGAACTTCATTCGTTTGTCTCGAATAGAATCATTGTCTTCGGGAAATGTCTTCTTGAAACATGTCTGTACCAATTTTTTCACTTTGCCATGACAATAAGTCAATACTTCTGGAAGAATACTATCTAAGAACACCAAAACACCATTCTTTTTTTTCTTTTGTTTCATCAGTAAAATAAAGAGATTGAAATAGAAATTGACACAGTTTTTCATAATTATCTACCATTGATTCTTCCTGTAGTTGCAAATCTTGATGTTTTAATTGCAAAGAGTAAGTCACCCCTTCAAACACTTTTTCGATCATTTGTGACTCGCAATCTTCTGTATCAAAATGTAACCAAAGCTTTTTCATTTTCTCTTCCAGTTCAGATAATTTCAGCTGAATTTGAATTTCATCTGAATCCTTGAAATCATCTGTGTATAACTGAACTAGAAGAATTTTCATTCGATCACTTATGTCTTTGCCATTGTTCCATCGTTTTTTGTCGGATTGACCAATAAGTGATTCTCTTAGTTTCATAATTTCATAATCGAAATTGACATTTTCGAAATGATGTAATGGTTGAATGAGGAATGTGTTGGAAAATAGCTGTTCAAGAAAACTGCATTGTCCTCTCCTTTGTAGGTCCTTGAATTTCTTCTCTGCTGCATCAAGTGATTCATCCGCATTATTATCACTTATATCTCTCACAGCAACCAACAGACATCCTTGAAATAATTTCTCATTCTTGCCAATCTTTTGCGCAGCTTGTGATAAAAAACCAAATAATCGATCCTGAAATCGACTAAATCCAAGATCTTGACTAAGAATCGTCATATCACACATCGCAGCTAAGAAGGCGATCAGTTTGATCTCTTCATCTTCTGTTCTTTGATCACTAAATAATCCTTCATGATCTAACACAAGATGCTCTTGACCATTACAGCAAGCATAACTCATCCGGATACCATCAGTACATCGACCGGCAGCAACAGCAAATCTTGTTCCAAAGATTCGATTCATCAGATAACTTTTCCCTGTAGATTGTCGACCAATCACACCGACAATACGAACACTATGATCAATGTCGTTCAAAATTTGATTCAAATAAGAGAAAGAGATCTCTCGTGTTTTCATCCCGATGCTAAAGGCTTTCGATAAGAGATGATCCATTCGATCTCGTCGACCATTATTTAATGGAATCAATGTGCCCATTTCAATGGTACATAACTGTAATGGAACTCGACTATAGATAATTTGAGAGATTTGGTCAGCATTTCGAGAGTCCAGCAATAACTTTGGAATATCATTCTGAATATGTAAATTAGCAGAGAGGGACAGATCGCGAAAATATTGAAGAATACGATCACGAAAAATCTCCCGATCAGAGGGAACAATAAAATGATATTGAGTCTTCTGCGCAGAATCTAATCGAGCGAAATGAATTTCTCCTCGTTTGATCACATCTAACAAACGATTTCCAATGTATTCGTTGTTTTCTTGAGAAAGATCAGTCCAACTCTTTTGACGTTCAATACGAGCATCAGATATGAGATTTTGAACAGCATAGACTTCATATTGTTGACTATTGAATAAAACACAATATGTCGTCACTAGATCAGTGAAAATTTGCATTCGGCATGGATTGAAATGGTCTCCGAGTTTGATACTTTGAATTTGTTGATTATTTCGATCAATGATATCGACACAAGACTTCGATTGAAAGAAAAACACGGGACTTCTTTCCCCAATGGTTTGAACATGCTCGTACAGCTCATTATTGTCAGCAACAAAGTTCGATTCATAGGTTTTACCATCTTTAGTTTTCAAGAGTAAATCGATCGAAGTGAAATTCTCCTTTGATAGATCCATCGAATAAACGTTCGACTTCGAATCGATAAGAATGAGATAATCTTGTGGCACAGTCAAAGCCATACTTTTGATATCTGCCGGTTTCGTCGCGGCAGTCACCATCTGTAGGGCATCGCTTCTCTCCCTATGTCCAAATGCATTCACAATACATCTTGTCACTGCACCTGTCTCGATGTTATATAGAACTAATGTTTGTGATGTGGAATTACATGCATAAGTAATACGGATGTTCATTAGAGAATAATCTGTAATCTTGCGAAGAATAGTCTTCTTCAGATAGAATATGCTAAGCCCAGAGGTAGAACTAATTGTTTTATTATTGACATTTGGTCGACGAAGAACAAGAATATCACCTGTACCATCATAAGTTTTGAAGCAATCAACAAATTGCATCCGATCAGCAAAGGTTCGACGATCAGATTCAGATAACTCAACAATATTCAGTAATTGAGCTAATGAACTAAAAGCGATTTGATTCGTATCATTACATTTAATGGTGAGATCTGAGACAATCTGTGCAGTATTAGAAGCAGTGTAAGACAACTGATAAATATCGTAATAAACTTCAAATTGATTTTCCGATTTCAGATCTGAGAGGATCGTGTTGATGAGATCCTCTCGAAGTGCGCAAATTTTATGCTTTTCCTCGAAAGCTTTCAGCTTACTAATGAGGTAATTTGTGTCGTCTAATGTGATAGAAGTCTTGGATTTCTTTTTGGGTTGGTTTTGATCAATAATTTCAACGATCGTTTGAGCGAAATCTACTGCCAATATATTTATGTTTGGATTGGTCAGCCATTCTGTTATCTCGCGATACAATCGTTGTCGAGTGTGATCCGAAATGTCTACATGACTCGACCAACGCCAGCCTAAAAGTGTTGTATCACCAAGCAGAGCTCTGATTAAAGATTTTCCATTGTTTTCGGCGCTTTGCCTTTGATTTTGATAAGATGTGATGCAACATTGAATAGTCGAAATAATGCGATATTTTTGATCTTGTGACACTTGAATTTGACATTCTTGGCAAACATCAAGAATGAAACGTAAGTTCAAATTGTCTAAATCAATTCTTTTTTGTAAATTTACTTTCAAATTTAGGAATTTCTTCACTGCATTTCGATCCTGTTCTCCGAATGTGCGATGAAGACAGAATGTATGTGGACTGATATCACTTTCAAAGACATGTTGACATCGATCACCAAATAGAGATTTCACATTCTCTCGATCTTCGAGTTGAATTCGTTGAGCTGGTTGTACTTCAGTTAGAATTGTCTTCACTTGCCGATATACCCGTTGGCGATGAACCCGACCATGAAATGAATGTTTATCAGTGAAATTAGTAAAGAAATGGTTGGACGGACAGATGAAAATATTTGAAGAAATATCTTGGAGAAATCGTTGCATCACAACGGTGAAATAGCAGGATTTGTCTGCTTGAGTTCCAGCTGGATCATCAGAGGAGATTAACGAAAAGACAATTCTCCGGTCATTATAAATCGTCCATACTACAGGCATATGATTACCATCACCATTAAAACACTCCTCGATCTGTGAATCAGATCGAGGAAATACTGATTTCAGATAAGTCTCCAGAGCATTTTGTTCGCCATAGATACCAAAGAGTTCGACTTGTGAAAGATCTAATCCATGTAATATTTTGACTGTTTCATGAATGCCTCGTTGATCAGAAGCAATCTTGAACACTTCTTCACTGGACGAAGAATAATTTTCAACGTAGAATAAACGATGAACTTTAGTGTGTTGAATAGACGAACCGATTGTAGTCATTTCTCAACCTGAAAAAGAAATAAGGGATAATTTTATTTTGTCACTGAACAATACGAATCAGTCAAATGATTGATAGGAAATACGTCATAATCAGATTTATTCACAATCGAATTCTACTGTTTCATAAGGGTCTACCGCAGTAAAAAATGATGGATTGGAACTAATTATCATCTGATTTCTCTGCAGAAAAATCAAAATTGAAATCGGTTGAGATCCTCGAAAACCCCGAATAATTTCAATTGAAATCCAAGTTCTCCCTCAATTGTAGATTTAAATGGGTTACAATCTTGATTTTGTTGCAAAAAATTGGATGATAATCGTAAATAATCTTTTAAAATCGTGTCATTTTTCGTTGGGTACGACTGTCGGTTCAAAGACAGTTAGTTGCTACAGTAATTAGCATCAGGAGACATCGATCGAATACCTAGGATACAGTTACATTTTAATTCATTACAATCAATCAGTTCTTACACGAGAGACAGAGGGTGAGAAGTATTCAGGTAATTACTGTCCATATGTGACCCTGATAATGAATCAATGAAGATTCATGTTTTACTCTCCGCAAAAACAGCTGAACTTCTACTTCCAGTAATATTTCATTACAAAATATTGGTTTATATATTTTCCTTTTGTGCGCAAAACTGAGCATGAGGCAAATGCAGTTAAGGGAAACTTAATACTCGGTCCAAAAGTTCAAGATCCGATATTTGGGACCATTCTAGTGCATTTATTATCGTGATTTGGTTGCTGAATTTTCGAATAAAAGGAAAATATATAAACCAATCTTTTTTATGAGATACTACTGAAAGCAAAAGATCAGCTGTTTTTGCGGAAAGAAAAACATGGATCTTTATTGATAAGGCTGTAGGTGTGGGTGTCGGTGTGTGCGTTTGGGTGTGGGTGGGTGTGAGGTGTGAGGGTGTGCGTGGGTGTGGGTGTGGGTGTAGGTGTGGGTGTGGGTGTGAGTGTGAGTGTGAGTGTGGGTGTGGGTGTAGGTGTGGATGTGGGTGTGGGGTGGGGGTGGGTGGGTGTGGGTGGGGGTGGGTGTGGGTGGGAGGGGGTGGGGGTGTATGG
>CAJNSZ010003031.1:0-12492 GCA_905329745.1 Rotaria sp. Silwood2
GTAACCACTGCTTGACCAAGACTTAATCTGTCATTTGCATTGGATTGGTTTTCTGTTTGAATATCCAAAATGACTTGAATATCATACAAGACATCTGCTCCGCTATTGTCGATCGCTAGTTCAGCAGCAAATCCTTGCCGAGCAATCGTTACATTCTGAACAATGCGGATAGTAACTATCGCACATATGCCTACTGGTGAATCTTTATTTGCATCATAGTATTGTTGAAAAATGTCAACATATGCATGAAATAAATTTGAATATCCCAGTGATCGAGAATAATTTAAATCTCTCACGTATTGAGAACTTCGATTTACAAATGTTGATAGACTCATAAATAGGAAAGGTGTGCCATTTAAACTACTCGGTTCAGTTATATTCACCGAATACGAATATATTGTTCGATTGTAATAGAGAAGACGATCGCTTACTAGACTCTGATTCGCACATCGGTGTGGAAGTAGTATGAGTTCATTGTATTCTTGAGCACTAATGAAATAGTTCAAATCACTGGTTGGTTCTTGCGCTCTAGTCAGTGCGTCTTCCCAAGATCGATCAACACAGTTTATATCAAACCAAGCCGAATCGCCGTAGATAAGACTGATCATCTCTCGATAACCAGTCATCGCTTCAACAATAAAATTGAGTCGTACTAACGCAGGATCCACATTCTCGTTCCATGAACTACTGTTGTGGGTCATTTCTGGTATAAGCCATAATGCTAAGCAGTTTATCCAATTTGGTTTCTCTTTGGTCTCGCGAGAATGTTTTGAAATTATTGCCAACAATTTACCTAATTCTGGATTTCCGGCTAGCAAACATTCCAACCCATCAAGAAATGCAGTTCCTATAGTTTTCATAATATTCCATATACTAGCTTCAACTGTACCATCAATCAAATCTATTGTATTTTTCATCGTATTCATTATAAAATCCACTAAAACAAAAGATTGAAGGCAAACTCATTCTATGAGTACTATTTTCGCTGCGGTTTATCAAACAAAGTCATACTTACGACACTTATCGAGTTTATTAATAAGAGAGCCAACAACCGGAATTTTTTTTAGCAAGTCGACTGCAATTCCAACGAAAGTATCCAGACAACTCTCGCATGTTGTAGAACTCGACAAAATTGGATTGAATAATGTCTCTATTATTGACCCAAAAGTTTCCATAGCCTGAGATAGATCAGTACTAAAAGCATCACTGCTATCACTGTAACTATCATCACCATCAATGCCGGTACCAATGCCACTACTGCTGCTGTCGCCACCGCCGCCACCACCACCACCGCCACTACTGAAACCGCCAGTGCCACCAGCGCCACCACCGCTACCGCCAGTACCTCCACCGATGACACTGTTACTAACACTACTCCAACTTACGCTACCACTAGAACTCGGCTCAGGTATGCTAATAGGTGGAAAATATTTGCTGATAAAAGCTGGCAATGATGCTCCGACTGTACGTTTTCCGCCACAAAAATAGGTAGCAATGAAAGATCCGAACATTGAAGCAATTCGTGAAGCACGCTTTCTTCGAGTCATGTTAATACGGTAAACATCGACAGCAACAATAATAGAAGAGTTTCCTTCAATATCACCAATCGGCAATTGTCGAATATTGAATCTTAGGTAGGGATGTTCATCAGGTAATGTCAATCGGATATCTGAAAGTCGAATAAGACCATAGTTGGTGAACGTAAAGTCGATCTGTTTAATATTTTCATTCGCTTCCAATTCATCAAGATCTATCATAGCTGGTGAAATCACTAATACAGGAGCTGGAACGTATGTCACAAACTGAGTGTCCATAGTTATGGTATATGTTTGGTCTATCGAGACTTTGCTGACTTTGAATACATATGAAACAAGAATGCGTTGAAGAATGATAACTAACGTATTAGATGTTGCTGTTGCTCGATCGATTTTGATTACGCCACGATAACTTGAGTGTTTTAAAGCTTGAGCTGTTATTTCGTAGATACCAGGCACAAGTGATACTGATACTTGTCCTGTTTCATTACTTCGAAGAAAATGTTTGATATTGAGTTGGCTATTCGTTATCGTGATTGTTACATTAGCAAGATTGGTTGTATTACTGCCGAAGTAGGAAAACTCATCTTGACACAAAATGTTCAGATCGAACAAAGTATCATTACTTCCAACAATTGTAAGCTGAATTTGAAATGCTTGAGAAAGAGAATTAGTGCGATCAACAATGAAACCTCGAATAGTAAATGTACTCAATGGTGCAGAATCAGGAATTAGAATTCCTAAAGTGAAGCTAGCATTTGCTGATTCAATCAATGTAGAAATATTCGAGGTTAGCACTGAGATATATGCTTGATCCGGTAGAAGAACTGTTAAAGGTCCAAGACGACGAGATCCCGTATTGTATATGGTGATAGTTAAGGTGTCTTGAGATTTGCGAGGCAGAATAAAACTTGACGAGGATGGAGTTAACTTGAATTCAGCTCTTTCAAACATTACATTGATTGGAAGTGAAAGAGTCACTGGCTGTATATCATTAGCAGTCCATGCAAACACGAGAGTACCAGAACCGCTTACATTGAATCGGATAGTGAGATCGATAGAGCAAGCAGTCGAAGGAGAAAGACGGTTTAGACTACAGTTACGTGATGATATGTTGAAGAATGATACAGCTGTCAAAAGACTGACCAGTGATAATGTCAAATTTTCGATAGGATAGTTGCATGGATTCGAAAGTAGGACAACCGACGCTAATGTATTTGTGAAATTTTCTCCCGCTATGATATTCAATGTACCAGTACTGAGTCTTTGCACATTCAAACCTAGTAATGTAAGATAATCTTGAGGTTCATTGCTCGACGAATCAGCTGGATGTTCGGCACCTAGAAAGACTGTTCCGTATTCTTTTGTCAGCGGAGTGTAATAAGCTGTAAATTGATTTGATTGCCCCACAACAGTGATTGTAGGAAGATATCGCCGAATATTATTTATACGGACCCATACTTTCACTATTCGATTGTTAAGACCAATTGAGTTATTGACAATCTGCCCGTTGATTCCCAATATAGGTTTTTTTGTCAGAATTTGCTGTGAGTTTTGAAATCGAACAGTAACATTGTAGCCTAGGTCCACATTAATAGCAAAACTTTGTTGAATAATCACATCAGTCGAACTTTGATGAACATTCACTGTTATATTATAAGGAGTGAATGAAGCAACTGCTAATGGCCATGCCAATAGTCCAGAATATGAATCGATAGATAGGTCTGGAATGATAGTTCCACTAAGATACCAATCAAGAGGTGCATCACCTTGAGTTAGATATTTAGAAAGATTAAGACTAAATGATGACATTTCAATTAAAGTTACGTCTGGTATTGTTGTCAGAATGGGTGGAATCGGAAGTAAAGAGCAATTCACACCGAAATACGGATATTGACATCGACAAGTGCCAAGCACACAATATCCATGGTTGCATCCAGTTAATGGGCAACTCAGCAAATATTGATAGAATAATGTAGTCATCTCAGAAACGATGAAGTTGTTCAAACGTAGCTGTACTTGAACTAACTCAGCCGGATGAGACGGAAACGTACATACCATCTGTGTAGAACTAATGAAGGTAGCTGGAATCGATGTTGTTCCATTTTGATCAGTGATTAAACAAAATGATGAGACATTTTGAAAGTTGTCACCATAGAGTGTGACACGTGTTTCATTTTCTAATTCAAGACCCGATGTAGGTGACAATGATAAAATGATGGGAATTTTCGTACAATTGTCACCATAATAGCCTTCTTGACAATATTGACACAATGAACCGTAGATACGAGTGTTGTCAATGCAATCACAGAAAGCATGTGAATTGTTGCATATGGCTTGGCCTCGTACACATACAGGACAAGTGATACAAGTAGGATATGCGAATCGATTCGATGCACATTGTTGGCATGAGTCACCAGAGTATGAATTCGTGCAAGAACATGTTTCGTTATCGACACATGATCCATGACTATTGCAGCCATTTCGAGCTCGACAGCTCCATTGACTAGTGATGATAAAACCCGACGACGTTAACGAAGATGATCGAGATTCATTTATAGAAAAGCTCATGTATTCATATGTCAGTGAACAATTGAGCAATATCGACAATGAGACTGTTGTAGTTGAAAATGCTGGTAGAACAGATATAGATGATGGCCACGTCGAGTACTCTTGAATGCATGGTGTGTTGTGTATCAAATTGATAGTAAGATTGTTCATGTCGAAATCACCCACATTACGAATAGTAGCAAAGTCAGTCAAGTTAGTTGAATATCCTGCATAGAATCGATAAATCCACTGAGACAATGACAGTCGAAGGTAGACAATAAATATAATATCTTGCGATGCTGGTGGTGAAGTTGTAGCTGGATGTGAAGCAGCAATGTGCAATTGACCTCCAAACGAGCGACTCGAAAGTAAATAGAATCCACTAAAATGGCCTTGACTATCAGAATTTAGTTGAATAGACGTAGTATTTTCTATCCAAATCAATATTGGCACGTATGGCATCGTTGAATTACCAGAATATTCCAGTATTTGACTTGTACCAGCTGAAAGATACTGATGAGACTTTTTCCAAGATACTGTTGCAGTATATGAAGGTGGAACTTCAATAATCAACGTCACATTTGTTGCTGCCAAACTATTGGATACCAAAAGAGTAAAAGTATAATTTTGCAACGAAGCCACTGCTCTAGTTATATTTAATAAACCAGATGATTCGTCTAAGGAAAGACAATTATAGTAGAAATTAACTGAATATGTGTCACCAGTATCCAGAAATTGGTATTGAAACGGTGGAGTTCCAGAAATAATATATGACGTTAAATTTATTCCAATCGAACTGGATTCATTGATAAGAATGATCAGTGAATGGTTCAGTATTAGTGGAGCTGGCATTAGCTCGCAAGACAATCCATAGTACGGAGAGGTACATACACATTGACCGAACTGACAATATCCATGATCACTGCAATTTGTGAAATTTGGGCATGTGCCGTTCACCTAAAATGTAAATAACCAAGGTTGTTTCAAATCACTCCAGCTCAAAACGATGCGATTCACAACTTGATGCATAAAGGAAACTATTGTCCATAACTACACAACATGACAAGTCACAATAAACTACAATTTGATTTACTAGAACTAAATTCAGTCTACTTAATCAACTGAACAAATAGTCCAAAACCATTTCGAGGTTTCTACTTACTATATAAAGGATGTTCTAGAAGTTCGGAAACGGCTGTAAAATTTATCCATCTCACATTCAACAAAAGTGAAATCTTGGAAACTCTGGATAGCTAAAACACTAGTACCTTAACACCAGATTGATTGAAACTTTAGTCCCTCAGAATATGACTAGACGAGATCTACATATTATAGTCGTCTGTTGGAGGAAAGTATTGAACGGCGTATAGTGCTTTGGTATTTGACCTTCAATCCTTGGTCTTTCGCCTTGGTTCCAATACAAACATACAAGACTACAAACTTACTTTATTTCATATAAATTTTTCTTTAACCAAGGGAATTATATTCTCTTTATTTCTGTACTATACATAAGAGTAACTCAGACAAATACAAAGAAGAAAAGAATCAAACCTGAAGGCTGAATGTTGAATAATATTGCTCGTTTCCATCTATCACTAATCGAAGAAACCATCTAATTGTAGGAACAAGTAGATTGAGAGGTGTTAGACAAATCAATAATGAGTCATTCACAATTATCGCTGCAGTGATTGATGCATTTATGCTTTGTATGTCAGAAAAGAACTTACAAGATCGGAGACCTATGTATTCACTTGAATTAAAATTTAAACCATAAAGTGTTAAATTTGTGCCACCAATGTCATTGATCGAGGGTGGATCGATTGATTGAATTATTGGATATGGTAAACAGAGCGATCCAAATCGATTTTCTTGACATTTATCACACATTTGATCAGTAAAACCATGTTGACAAATACATGTTGAATTGGCACAGGTTCCATTATTTTGACAATACAATGAGCACGGTACACATTCACGAAGCCAGCTATACAAAGTTGAAATAATAAAGAAATAACCAATGTCACATTGATCACAAAGGTATCCAGTATAACCTGTTGGGCATTCACAACTACCCAAACGGCATTCTCCACGAAGGCATGAGCCATTGGCTGGACAGCTGATATGGATCGAAATAGAATAGTTCCACGAATCGTATGATTTGTTAACCCATGTAGTGCCATTATCGAGTGAGAGTGAGACGTAGACATCTTCATATTCTGTGTAATTCGATAGTGCACATACTATCGTTGAAACATTTGCACTACTTGCTACAACAGTCCACGTTACAGATGATTGAAACAGACATAAAACATTAGTAAGTGAAGAAAAGTAGAAGTAAGCACCAATCAGTTTAATATCGATACCATCTCGCGCTGAAACATCACTCACGTTTGTAGGTTGCAGAAATAATAACTGTGTACTATTTGTGCATTGTGGTCCATAATAGCCAGGCTGACATTCTGTACAGAATAGACCCGTGAAACGGATGTAATCTTCGCAAATACAAGTATCGTTTTCATAATCACAGGTTCCATTATGAGATTCACACTCACTACACGGATAACAATTGGGATAGTTAAAGTATCCTAGATCGCACATAGAACAATTTTGACCATCAAATTTTATTTCACAAACACATTCTCCCATGTGCCACCTTCCATGGTAGTTGCAAGTGTTAGATTCAGTGGTGTTTGACCAAACTGTTATGTTTGTTGTCGTATTCATTGCTAATGCTCTATTGAATTCTTGAATGACACAATCCTGTGAAATTTCACTGTCAAATAACGATACTGATCGAATCAATCCATCCCCAGACGCAACAAATTGGTGATTACCATCTGGCCACCAGCCTATTCGTACATTTCCTAGAGCAGTATTGTAAGACATGTTATTCCGAGTGATACATGTTGGTTGTTGATAGTCTCGATAAGCGCATAATTTTCTATTCGTAGAATTATACGTTATACATATTTGATGAAAAGCACCGTCGTAGAGTGTGTCTGGTCCAACGAAGATGAGAACATTATCAAACATAGAGCACATTCCAAACAGATTAATATGCGTCGCATTAGCAATACCTAATGCAAAATGTCTATTACATCCCCCAACCCCTGATGATTTGGCTGAGCCGATATCTACGATGATATTGTCAACATTTAAGTTACTGACACGAAAAAATGCACAAACACTGCGACTAATGTCACCACTGATACGTGTATTTGCATTGAGATACATGAAATTAGTAGTTTGATCGGACGAAGGCATTCTCCAAAATGGGGTGCATGTTGAACCTGGACAATCAGAGAAAATAAGTAAGAAAAATGCACGTCCGTTTCCACAAATCTTTGAAAAAAAGTCAATCGAGAATCTTTGATCAGTTTGAGTCGTGATAGAATACCCAATTGTGCGTTTAATGCAAGGAAAAACGGATTAACGGTATGGTGTAGCTAGTTTTCGAGCTTGTGCGAACTGATACTTTAGTCGACTTTCATAGAAAATCGAGTAGCAACTCTCTTTTACTTTTTTTTACTCAATCTACGCTTGCCCAAAATACAATGATAAACTGATTCTACGTCGAAGAATCAGCTATTGATACTATCTATATTTTATGAATATTTTATGAAAATTTTGTCGTGCAGGGTTCATTTCTTTCTAGAGAGATTCTACATAAAGCTCTCTACAAAAAATTGAAAAATGTCTGTACTAGGTATAATTACGAGGCCCAATCTGGTAATCATTAGTGGACCTCTCAAAAGTAATTTTTCAATGATAATTTTTATAATATTCATTTGTCTTTCCTTCCTTCGCACAATTAAGCGCTAAATCGCCATGCTTTTCATTTCTTTACGTGTTTCAATGTTGATTTCATAATCGCAATTAAAATGAGTCTCTTGGATAAGACCATGATATTCGAGGAATTGTTTCCATTGAGAAAAATAGCTATGAAAAGTAAGCATTATTCATCAAACTAACCGAGATTTTGCTATAAAAGTGACATTTTTAACTAACAACATCAAGCGCACACAGGAATTTGATAAACAGTTCTCTATCATTCGTGAGCTCAAAATTTCTTATGTGATGTTAAATTATTCATATCTTTGTAATGACAATAGTTAGAAAGCTCATACTTTGGTATAAAACAGACACACAGTATATGCACTGTTAATATTGAACTTTTTTGCGAAAGAATCAACTGAGAAAGAAATCTTTCTTGAGGGAATCAAAACTTGGTATATAACCTTTATCCTTCTACAAACTTATGCATTTAATACCAAAAGCACCAGCTCATGGGTTTTTGGTGATTTTACATAGTTCTGCTTAATTGTATTATGATGGAGAATTTAAGACACTTGTGCTAGATCTAGAAAAAATCTTCTAAAATCGGAATTTTTTTCAATATTAAAGTTAGGCACTTCAATCACCAATCCTATACGCTTAATTCAAAAGTTATTTTATGGACGAAATTCGATTTTTCTGAGAAGGGGCCCCGTTAATGAAAAAGCTGTTGGCGCAATTTCTGCGGGATTCAAATGTGAAATACGATGAAATTTCCATTGTCAATAATCAGGTCTATCTAAAGAATTGGTTTTACTCAGTGCTGAATAGAAATTTGCTTTCGAGACTTGTTTTAGAATTATAAGATATAATTGCGACCCAAACCTTCAGGCACGCAACCGCGCAATTGAATATCATCAAGGGCCAAGTCGTTTCCGTTTCCACCTGGCGCATTTGAAATTATCAACAGAACCACTGAAGTGGTTGGTGCAACAAATGACAAGCCGTACTGCGTCCAAGTCATATTGTTGTATTCAGGTATAGAGCCACTGTCTACTTGCGCAAGTAATGCATTACCAGCAGATGGAGATCGAACTTGGAATAACACATCTGGCTCCAAGAGATTGTACGCGGAGTTAACAAGATTAGCCACCCAGACGGAGAATTGATAATGGCTACCGACAATCAGACCAGTGACTGTACTATTGTAAAATTGATCAGGTTGATAGTTTGCACTAACCAACAACATGTATCCACCTGCGTCACCCGTATGATCATGTGCTCCAGCGTGCCATGCATCGTAATTATCTGGAACTGAATTCACAAAACCGAACGATCCATCAGGCACAATACCCGAGAATTCTTGTGTGTATGTTGTAGTGAAGTCAAAGTCAGCAGGTACTGCGTTCGAATATTGTGGTACGCCAACGCCGAATGTGATAGATAGAATGGGGGCCGAGTTGCTTAGTTCAGTATCGGTACATAAACCAACGGATTCTATTGACAGGAAAAGAATGAAAGATCAACACAACTAGGACGTTGATTCAAGAAAAATCTGACACATACGAATTGCACAGGTTGGACCAGTGTAACCATCTGGGCACGTGCAAGTATTGTCACTGTTGCATGTTCCACCGTTCTTGCACTCAGGATTGCATGAAGCTAAGATGAAAAGACAAGTTTCAGATGAACTGTAAAGCTTCAGTGCATTAAACAACAATATGAGCTTCTTGAAAATGGAAATAATATATTATGTGATGATGCTGGGCTTTCTCATGATGTGTAAATATGGGTATCCTCGAAGAGGAGACAATCACCCATACTCTTCTCCAGAACGGGTTGCATGCTGAATCTCGATAATAAGATAAATTAAGAAGAACAATAGAAGACCGTTTCCACACACTCAAGAAATAATCTATCGAAAGTCTAAATTCGTTGAACTGTAAGAGAATACCGTACTGTGTGTTTAATTTAAACGAAAACTGATCAATAGTATGGTTTGGCTAGTTTTCAAACTTGTATCGAACAGTTACCTTCGTCAACCTTCACAGAAAATTGAGTAGAAGCTCTCTTTTACTGTTTTTACTCAGTTTAGCTTTGCTAAAAATACAATGCTGAACTTATTCTATCTCGAAGACTCAGTTATTGATGTTTAATGTACGAACGAACGAAATGACCACATGCTTATTTACTTTTCTGTGCATTAACTCATTTTAATTTATCTTCAACTTCATGATTAGTGTTAATAGTTTTACATATTTCTCTCGACATACCACGTATCCATGTCTCTTTTTGAAGTTTCAACGATGGTTTATAGATGAAGGAATGTCGAGTTCAAGATGAAGAGCTCTTTTACACGAGAGGCCTTTTTACTTTGCCTTAGACATTGAAAACCTACAGTGTCTGTGACGTAAGGATTTCTTGTAATAAGTGCTCTGTGTAGTGAGTAGAATAGAACGAAAACATAGAACTGTTTGTGGTAAACATTATCTAGAAATATGATGTCCATTTATCTAGATGATTATACAATATACTATCACATTGATAATTTTCACTTACATCACTCATTCAGATAGACTTTTGTTGAGAGAAAATCGATTGGACTGACCAATGATGATGCAGGAAAACAAGAACGAGAAAATCTTATGCAAGATTCGAAATCCTTCATTAGTTGACTATCTTCATTCATATATAAATCATGCTCACATTTCTATAGTCAACTCATTTTAGATTTTTATGATTAGCGAACGATAGCCAAGATAGCAGTAAGAATCATGAGCAAAATAGCTACTTAAAAAGATAGGTGATATACTCTATTTCACCAAGATTTTGACATCAATTCAAAGGAAAGCGATTCTCCTTTTTCGTCACAATGATCTTGAATTATGACTATAAAGAAAGTTAGTAATAATCACTTATAACGGATGCTGAGTTACAAGAGTGAATCACTAATAAATTTAATAACAGGATGGTTTCAACACTAGAATATTTAGACGAAATCAATTCTAAACAAAGAATACTCTCATTTGAATAGATTAACTTTTTCGAAAGCCAATAACATGGTCTTCTGTAGTATCCACACATTGTCTACTTGGCCTCCAAACGTTTCGTCGCGATCATTCCGAACATCCGTCTTTGACACCGGATGTTCGGAATTGACATTTTAGTCCTACAACGGATATTCGGAAAACTCGTTAAAAATTTTTACGAAAATCCGTTATTTTCCGATGATCGTTCCAAACATCCGTAGTTTTCTTATTACGAACATCCGATATTTTTATCTTAAAAGTGATGATTTTTTGAAGAAAAGCGGATGTTCGGAACGGACTACGATATTGGATGTTCGGAATGAAAAGTAGCGAAGAAACGACAAAATGCCGTCTACCTACCAGGCATCAAACTTCTCATACTTTCTGCTGTAGGCCCAACTGTTATGTCGACTGTGTAGGTCATGTTATCAGGTGTGTCGGTTATTGTGTCGGCTATGCCACTTATTGTGCTCATTGGTTCTGTAATATCTAGTTGATCAACAATAAGATTTGGTCAATAAATGTCTCCGCTTTTGAAAACTTTCTCAGAGAAAGATGACATTTGAAACTGAAGCAGCACTGATTGAAATACGTATTTAATTACATTTATAGTTCTATACAATGTAATATGATCCAATTATATAGAAAATATCACTGTCTGATTCTAAACTTTGATTGGGAACTGTTCGAGTATAGTCTGATTCACAACGTTGGTAGAAGTTCTGAAAAGGGGACGTAGGATGACACAGGGAAAGGAAGAATTGAATTAAAAACGATTACTTCATTGATGTATTGTCGGGTTCAGATTATATCGTGATGTCAATTTCTCATTAAGATCTCATTGATTTTATCCTTTGCATTCGAACTTTTTTCAAAGATTCTTCTTTCAATGTTCTACAATATATGATACACCGATTGATATCACATTTGAGTTAGAAAAATCAAGCGAACAACATTGAGTAACTCCGCCATGTCTCGTTTTCAAGGTACAAAAATAACCTGTTTTTCTATTATATTCAATGGCACTTTCAGAAATAAAGAAATACATTTTTCTACTTTTCAGCTCTTCAAAAGCTTCATCTTTTTTGTACACTTAAAAAGTTCCGACATTAAAATAAGAAGGAGAAGAAACACTTCCTGTTTTGTGATCGTCCGAAAACCTCTGTCACATAACAGCAGTCTCGTGATCATTCAAAAAAGTCGCACAAATCGATAAAAGCATAAAACTTTAAGCATTTTTTTTTATTTCAAAAGGAGACTATTATGCATTGTATGCAAACACAAATCAAACCTTTGAATATTCTTTTACCGAATAAAAAGAGTAAAATAAACTAACTTTTACCATTCTTAGTGCAATTTAAATAAACTATTTTTGTGTTTGACAAAACTCGATTGAAGTAGACTTACAGCTCTAGACGATGAGAAAGAGCTCCCTTTGATGTACGAAAGCAAAGTGATTTAATGATGTTCAGATTTCAAGAAGCGTGGAAGAGAGTGTGGGTGTGTGGGGGTGGGGGTGTGCGGGTGGGTGTGGGTGTGGGTGTGGGTGTGGGTGTGGGTGTGGGTGTGGGTGTGGGTGTGGGTGTGGGTGTGGGTGTGGGTGT
>CAJNSZ010003032.1:0-12492 GCA_905329745.1 Rotaria sp. Silwood2
TTAATTTTTATACTGATGATAGTGGAGAAGCTATAGTATCTCCTCTTAGAATGTTTTTTCGAGAATTTCTTAATTGACTCAAGCAAAAACAATAGGTTAATTATTGTTTAATTCTCTTTTAGTTCACTTCAAAATTTGGCTTGTTGATTTAAAACCTACAGAAACAGTTAACCAGCTTTCGGAATCTCAAACTGGCATTCTAGATCCAACACTTTTTTTATGAAACATATCGCTTATTGAGTGATAAGAATTTTCAATGTCTTGACAATAAAATTATGACTCAAGTTTCTTGTGGATCTTTTTTTAACTCATATTTTGAGTAACATTCGATCGCGAACTCCCATGTTTAAAGTCTTATTGAATCACGAACAGCGAATAGCTATTCAATTACGTCGTCAATTTTTTTTTAATGTTAATTTTTCCTTTTTTTTCTTGAGATATCAAAATTTTACTAATTTTTCAAGAAAAAGCTATGATTTCCCCCAGGTTACGTGGAAAATCGTCGTTTGGCTTCAAACTTTATATGAGCAAATTTCGCAATGATATCAGTTGATTGTGTAAGTTTTAGCTTTTCTAATAATCGCTTGCTAGAAATGTCAACAAATGAATAAATTTTGCTTTTACACACAATAGAATTTCAAATATGTAATACCTCAGGATAGGAGATATTAAAGAAGTTAAAATTTCCAGAGTCAACCAATTTCATAAAGAACTTTGTTAATGCAAAGTTTGAAGTCGAAGCTCGAAAGTCGATTTTTCGCGTGAGCGCAGAGGGGTGACTACTTCCTGTTGAAAAACCTAGTTAAATTTTGATATATTGAGAACGAAGGCACGCAAGATCAAACCGTTCTAAACTTTTCTCTTACTCTCTAGCACTTATCAAATGAATATTGTCTCGGTCAAAAAACTTTTCGACACCTAGAAACGGTCTCTAGTAATGTCAAAGGAAAACAAAATGAACGATAGGAATAGTATACGATAAATCATCGGTATTTATATCTATAAAATTTTGCGCTCTTTATTATTCAACTAAATTAAAATTTTTCTAATGAACTGTTGCAAACTAAAAAAGAAGAATGTGCCTGAATCAAGACCATAAGAATTTTGTTTCACCCATCTACGAGTTCTAGTCATATTGTACCATTGAAAATACGTACCCAATGAATTGAAAGTTACAGAAGTATTATATTAAATTATGTATGTATCGTACAGAAAATCGAGTAGTCGAAAGTGACGATTCATAGGTACGCTGATGACCGACTGTGAACTGTTATCTACACTTCACTTTCGAAAACATCAACAAAAGATTGAAAAGATCATTTCTTTAACAATATAATTATGAATCACAATTTTATACAGTGTTTTGGTATATATGTGTTTATTATGTTACTGGTTATACAAAAAGTGAAAAATGAGTCCTTAATTTTACTTACCTACAATAATAATTTACCGTTAAATTGATTTATTGATCCTAAATAATTCTGATTTGTTGAGGTTTAGATATGTCACAGACAAAATTGCACTTAAGCGGAATTTGTTTTTAATTAAGCGCCACACTAAAATAATTTTCTTTTATTTAATTTTTGTTTCCATTAAGAAAACAGCGTGCATTTGTTTTTTTTTTTACTAAGCAGAGTATTCATATTCACTTACTTGTCTTCTAATGTATACATCGATAACCTCTTTTGCGACAACATCTGAATATGATTTTAGAAAATATATTTACGAACAAGTGAAATAACATTTAAAATTTTTGATTATCGAATTCTAAGAAAAGACAGCTATTATTCTACCACAACAAATACATAAGCTAAAAAACTCTTACTCTTTTGGGTTAGAAAATAAATCTCTAAAACTTGACAGCATAATATATTTATACTTTACATATCATAAATGAACTGTGTAGAATTTCAAGAAAGATAAACATCGATAAAGAAAGCTGTTAGAGCAATCCCTGTAGAATTAAAATGTGAAACATGATGTAGCCACGATTGCTAATCACAGGAGATTGCTTTATTGTGTCCATTTTGAAACACATCTTTTTACCATCCTTTTAATCCTATGGAAATGCAATAAGGAGCTAGTTCAAATAGTAAAACGAGATATTCTTGGTATACGGTTTCTGACGGTTTTTCGCTAGTATCTTGCACAGTCTGCCATGATCTTTGGCGAGTGTCTCCCACAGTCTGAGACGTAGAGGCCGGGATTTGTGCCCTATAGACTTCAAAACTCCTTTCTGATCATACTTCACAAAATATAATCATCTTTATCTTTTCAGATTCCGGATAAAATTCTGTTTCGAATGTGTGGATATGATGAAGAGAAAATACACAACCAAACCTCATTGATCTATCTCACATCGACTTTATTCACCTAACTACACCCACACACAGAGCCAAAATGACAAAAAAAAGCGCTGAGATCCTTGTATGTCTTGAGCATAAACATCGTGATCAACTGCTAACCTTTGACTTGTCTGTAAACGGCCATAAGACGTTTCTTACTGCTAATAATAATAATTTCTAACGGACGTATTCGAAGAGCGATACGGCAACATTATCAATGTCAAAGATAACTGATGCTGAATTAATATGCATTATTACAAGAAAAATATCTATCGACAAAGCACAATCAGAGATTCGAAATAGTGAAAACAATACTGAATTGTTCCATTTGAATGTTTCAGTGTATTATTAGTGAATTGAAAGAGATATTTTAAGTTCGAATGTTGGTGATGGATGCGTCTTTACGTGTTGTGATGAATGTGAGTCAAGGTACGGCATGTGTGAGTGACTGTGGGGTGGCGAATGTGTGAGTTTGTAGAGGATATAAATGAAAACAATATTTACGCTGGCATCTACATCTACATTCACACCCGCACCACTTATGAGATGTCAAGCATTTAGGTTTCATTATTATCGGTGGAAAGTTTCCAAACTAAGACAAAACTCACAAAATAAATGATAAAATGAATAACTTTTAAAAGCTTTTAATAGAATGGATGTGAGAAGTTGCCATAATGCTTCGACTTAGCTTAAAGGTGTTATCAAATTGGCTTGTCTTTCGAATAGGTATGGTAAACTGTCATAATCATTTGAGGATGGGTCACAAAGTCAGATTCAATCTCTCAGAAACAAATCGAAATCTGTAGGCTTTAACTATTGCTTTTTGGATATCAAGTATTCAACGATGATCAATAGAATCGATGGTTGTACTTGAATACTCTGAATAAGAATGCAGAATTCAATGTCAATGTATTTCGTGATCTTTATTAAGGTTTTCTCATTAGGACTCTGCATTCCAAATAAACTTGAGTAAACTTCATTAAAAATTCAAAATACAGAAAAAAGTGTAGAGATTTGAGAAATGACTATGACGTGGTAGGCGTTTGTGATTGAGAGCTGCTATCACCGCTCTGTTTTTACTAAAGGAATCTATCAGATGGTTGATACCGTGGGATTCCCAGCCATTGGAGAAAACCTTTGGGTCAGTCAAGTATCATCCTAAAAAAACAATCCAATAGTACACTACATACTCTTTTATAATTCCAAAAGAATGTAACTGCAGCGAAGCATCAGGCAGTGGCTGTGAGAGTGAACGTAGGTAAGCTTGTTCCTCTTCACTCATATTCTTCTCAACAGATATTTCAAAATTTGATCGCTAGGCTATTCGTAGATGAAAAGTTCAGAAGCTTCCAGAACTTTATGCTCTTATTCATCGATAAGTTTATTTGATAACACTCTTAATCGAAGTGACCAAAAACAAATATAGCTTATGTAACTTTTGTTGATGACCATTTTGCTAGCGAGGGATGAAAACTTGTTTGACTATGAAATTGCATTAGTGGAGACCAATAGACGTTTCACCAGCTAACTTTCTATAAAGTACTGCTTCAAACAATGTCATTCTCGTTCTTACCTATTTGAGACAATGCTTAAGTATCAGTTCTTCTTCGTTATGAAAAGAACTTTGAGTATTGAAACAGTAGGTAAATATAGTAGTCTTAAAGATTAAAGACGTTGCTAACAAGGGTAATCTAATAAATTTATCTCGAAATACCCTATACAGATGCATACATTATAACATATTCTTAATCTAAATATTATTAGTAACAACAAAAAATGTTAAAATTATGATTGTTGTCGTTTCTTTCAAAAATTCAGTTCATTTTCGTTCAATTGACATGCATATTAGATGTTCGTCGTTTCCAGCATAGATTCATACCATTCACGAGAACGTTTGTCAATGATGTGTTTGCGTCGAGCGTGTTGTTAAGATCGCGTATTCCTTTTGGTCCAAATCGATTACCCGAAAGAGATAAGACGGTTAATGTCTGCGTAGAATAACAAATATGTATAGAAAAATAAGGAAAGACAAGAAGTGTCTCTTACTCCGTTGTCATGCAAAGCATCAGCCAAATATTTTGCACCTTTAGGTCCGATATGATTTTGTTGAAGAGAAAGTGTAGTGAGTGTCTGCAATGAATGAATGAATGCAATGAAAACCGATCAATTAAACGTTGAAAATTTGAATCACCGTATTAATTCTTAGTGCATCGGCAATATAACTTGCTCCTAAACAGCCGATGTAGTTTTGTTGAAGATCAAGTGTAACAAGTGCCTAGGTTCAATAAAAAACACTTATTCGCATGTTGTGGACAAAAAATAATATAACTCACCTTGTTTTCTCGCAATGCGACAGCGATATGCTCTGCTCCTTTGTCTCCAATTCTATTCCAAGAAAGATTCAGAGTAGTCAGTGTCTATAGACAATATTTAAACACAATAAAAAACTAGGAAAAAAGAAAAGATGTAACTTACTGTATTTTCCTTCAATGCATCGACTAGATCTTTAATTCCATTAGTACTAATAAGATTTTGTTGTAAATATAATTCTTCTAGAGACTATATAAAAACAATACTAACAATATTTGTATAAATAACGAAAGTATTTTACTGTAATTGCGTTCATTATCGTAACTATATGTTTTACTCCTTTATCACCGATTTTATTTGACTGTAGACCAAGTGTAGTAAGTGTCTATGTTGAATAATCAATAGCAATATAAAAGAAATACACTGAGAAAACTTTATTACTTGGTTTTTTTCTAATGCACGAGACAGATATTGTGTGCCAGTAAGTCCTATTCGATTGTTACCAAGAAGCAATACGGATAATTCCTAAAAGTATTCATATGAACACAGTTAGAAGTGTAGCGAAATGATCAGAAAAAACTTGTGTTACCTTGCTATTTTGTAATACGCCAACAAGATACTTAATTCCTTTGCTACTGATATCATTGTTTGAGAGATTGATTTCAGTGAATGCCTACATGAAAGGAATTTTTAAATATGCTCCATAACATAATCAATGGATAGGAATAGCTGTAAATTTGAGGAAACGACTGATGGTAAACAAAAGACAGTTATGCACTTCTTCATCTATATACACCCTAACTACTCTAAAATGTAATTCATCAGTTGTATGCTTCTATCAATGTATAGCTTTGAAAAGCGGTCATGTACTGCCGTTCGTAAAAAAACTGAGAAAGTAGAACTTTGTTTTTCGATATAGTTCTGCTTGATATGAAATTCTAAGCGTTGCATTTTTAAGTTCTATTTCGATTAGAAACCGATATAAACGTTCAACTTTAAGCACCACTCACAAGCAACGCTCATCAGATACATCTGATGAACCACAGTAATAAACTTTACTAAGATAGGATTCTTAACTTTTGTCATAATTCCATCTTTATTATTTTTCAGCTCATATAAATAAATAAATGCCTTCAGATTGAAGTTGCTTGTGAGTCTTAGGGTGTTGAAAAACTATTCTTAATGCAATATACTATTTGATGGACAAGACTTAGCTCGTATGAGAGTTTTCTACCTAAAGAAAATAAATAAGGATGATGTTAATAATCAGGATGAGTTCTAACCGTTGTTTCGTGATATTTTTCGGCCAAAATTTTCATATCTTCGTCATTCAAGTGTTCATCGCTCAAATCAAGTTTTTGCGAATTTTTTTGGTCAGCCATTTTCTTTGCCAGTCGTGGATTTTCGTATGCTAAAGAATTATTTATCTGTTGTTCGACTCGTCCACATTGAAGAATTTCTTCTTTAATTTGAGATAACTTTTCGAGTCCCTGAATATAATATTGAATTCTTATGGGAGCTTTTAGTTTGCGCAGTTCTTTGTCTATCTTGTTTAAGTAGTCAGCCGATCCATGCTCCGTTTGTAAGAGCCGTATATGTTCTCCTCTTGATACAATTTCGAAAAATCTAGCTTGTTGAATATCGAGGGAGTTTTGTATGTTAAATAAACGACTTTGATAATCTTCCAACTGTCTAGTATTATTAGCTTCAATCATCGAAATATTCTCTTTCAACTTTGCTTCGTGTTCATTAATTAATTGGCGCAATGATGCGAATGCTTTATTAATTTTACTTCGGTCCATTTCATGAGTACGATGAACTTCAGTAATTAGGTCTTTCGTTTGATTTATCTCGTTGTTTAGTGATGATTGAACGTTTCGAAACCCAGCTTCAATCTGAATGCAATGAGAGTCAATGTTTTGATAAAATTCTCACTGAAACCAAAACCATACTGACTTGTAATGCTAAAGTCTTGGCCACCGCATCTATTGACGCGAAACTTGTATCTTTATTGTTGAAAAACAAACAAGTATGACAGACAAGTGTATCGCATGTATGATATTTTTGAGTGAGTCCATTGTGGAGTCGATTTTCTGTTTCCATTATATTTTCTAGGCAATCACTTATCACACCAATGCAAGATTTTCTATGATTTGTACGTCGACTTAAATCAAAAAGATATGTCACAAAAAATATAAATCAGAAAATAATTTAATAAACTTGATAAAACAAGTGTCATTAGAATAAGTTAATACAGATATGTCTTAATTAGGCTTGTAAGCGAAAACAGGATCAGTAAGACATAGAACTACATTCCTGTATCGAAATTCAAACACTCAACTATGATTCTGCCGAATTCGAAGTATGAGTGAGGGATCGTAATGAATTTTTTTCCTGTGTCAATGTTGGAATTATATCAGCAAAAACATAACAAGTCTTTTCACTCTCATATAGTAACAATTTTATTCTTTACATGCTAAATAGTACACAAAAAAACACTAGTTTATAGATCCATAAATAACATTCAAGACGAAAAAAAATTGAGAGAGACTTGCTCATGAACAAGTAATACAAAACGTGGTAAACATGTTATGCAAAACAAATTTTCCAAGTCTCTCATAGTCGGAGTCGGATCTTGAAAGTAAATTGTGACGGAGTTGTAGTCTAAAGGTAGGACTCTGTAGGGCTCTACATACGACTAGTTTCAGAAGACTATAATTCCAAAAAGTCATTCTATTTAAGAATTGTTACATTTCCTTTAATGTTATGTCTACTTGACGACACTCGATAGGGTTTCTCTCTCTCTCACTGAATAAAGCACTGTTGATCATATGAAATATTTGATGAGACCAGAGATCAAAGAAAATTACTACTCTGAATACTCGCTTGGTCAAATCAATTGATACTTGATGATGAAATTTTTATATGTGATGGACATGTGATTTCTTGTACCAAGAAAATAGTGTCCTCATTATCTATTCACTTTTTCAGCAAGTTGTAGAATTGTAAACTTTTTCAATACTGCAATTCAACGCTACTTGTGTAAAGTTAGCTTCTTGATAAAATTACGATAATTTCATCACGTCAATATCATGAAAGTGACGAGAAAGAAATATTTGAAGATGTGCTATGAGATTAATAAAAATGGCATCAGTAGATAGATGGTTTCTTACTATGTCTGGCGGAAAGATGAAATTAGAGACCGAAAATGTATGAAGTCACAAAATCAGGAACGACATAATACAAGAAGAAAATGAGAGTACTATTACTTGTTGGATTTATTCCTAATAAGGTGCTAAGTATTTTTTTGATAAGTCACGCATAAACGACGTAAAAGAATTTTAAAAAATTGTGACGAATTTACGTGGTATCTGTCACTCGAAGTAGTTCCTTATGGATACACATTTAAAAAGATAACATCAAGAAACAGAACCATATTCTAGTGTTAGTTTCTCACATTGAACACGAATTTTGTGCTGCCGACGTATGAAAATGTAAACCTGACCTTTTTCTTCCTGGAGAAGGGGAATGTGAGCATGAAGAACTTACGAGAAATCTATGCTAGCTCATTTCATCATACATTACATGATTTCAAAAGACTATTTGACATTTTTCAAGTACTTAATTTACTACAACTAAAAAGCCCTTGGTTGAAATACTAGATGAAAAACAATCACAAAACCAATTACTTCGAATTCATACATGCATCGCGTTAATCAAAATATTTTTCGACTGAATTTATGAAACAATGCAATGCATCAATGAATGGGAATGCTTTATCCGAATTGTTTTATGTTAAAAAAAATGCATAGTTTCAATATTCAACACGAGATAGAAGTTATTCTCAAGATCGATATTAGAAAATCAATTGAGTTTTTTTTCGTATTTGTGTTATAGAAGACTTAACTATAGTTTGAATGCTTACTTTGAGAGACGTACAGGAAAGATATGTAAAAGTGATTTTATAGAAGAACAACAATTTTTTTTTTATGAATTCACTAATAGTTTGCAATAATGGATGCAAAAAGAAATTCTTTTACTTTGTAATTTTACTTACTCATTGAAAGAAAGAAAAAATTGTTTCGATAGCAACTATGTAGACATTCAGAACCGAACGCACGGTGTTGACGCACATTTTTCTTTTCTTTCTAATGGTATAAGTATGAAGAGGTCTTCTTTTACTTTTTACATAGCATGTCTTCGAAAAACCAAGGTGAATGTACGCATTTGAAGAATGTAAAAAGAAGTAACCAACGAATACACATTGCTAATCTAGTCCACTTGTTTTAAGTATTTTGGTAAGTACTTGCGCGCATAATATCCTACAGATGTGTGATTTCTGACAAATCAATAAGTAATTCGCGAGTAATTGTTATTTTAATCAAAAATTACCATAGTGTTGTTTGTTTAAAATACACATACACGCTCTACTACCTATTCAATATAAATAAACAGCCTGCGAATTCTAAAACTAATCAGAATATTAAACACAAAATATACGACAAAAAATTTTATTTATTTATTACTTTCATATATACATAAGGAAATGTTGACCTATTCATTTGGGAAATATATAAACGGTCATTATCATCTTTGATGTTCTAATCATGTCGTTATTTAAATTATGAAATTCTTAGGAAGATTCTAGTGTAAGTCTTACCTCCTCTTTAACATCAACATCAATACACATTCTCGCCTCTTTTTTATTTTTATTTTTTCGTCATCAAATTCCGGGTGAGATTATGTTTTTAGTTCGTTTTGTTTCTTTCGAATAACAAAAGACTATGAACAACATAGGTGAAAAGAAATGAAACGACCCATGTCCTGAAAATAGCCTCAATGTGAATGATTAATCGTAATATTTGGAAAAATTCATAGGTAATCGTGATTATAGAAAAAACTTTATCGATTAATTGCAACTCAACGACAATTTTATGATGACAAAAATGATTGAATCATTAAGTAAATCATTTTATTTGATATTCATTTTTATTTTTTCAAATACTAAAGTAACCATTTTCCAAAAAGGATGACTACAAAAATAGTTATAGAATCAAATAGTATGTTATTTCTTGAAAATTCGTACTAAATATCTATTAGTGAATTCATTTCAACCAATACAAAAGACATAGGAAGACAAATCTTTGTCTGTTGTACATGGAAATCCTCTAATTTTACTGCAGAAGCCAGCCAACGCTGTATAGCATGATGCTAAATGTAAGGAACACTTTTTTTGTCTTCAAAGATGAAGAAAATAAGGTAAATTTTTAGTTTATGCCAATGAATCAAAATCAAAATATTTTAGAAAATATATGCAACATCAAGTTCAAGATTGTCAACAAAAAACTAGCAAGACAGTAAGTAATGTCTATATTTAAAATTCTATCTAAATGTTTGTTTAATGTATCCTTCAAAGACTTTTTTTTTAATACAGTATCGTAGTTGCTGAACATTGTCGTCTATAAATATCATGCAATACTCTTTTCATTTTTCCAATATATATAAGTTGGAAAATTTCATCATCACTGACATTAGACGCAAGAGATTTATTATATATAAGACTGACGATAGTCGTCATGCATTATGACTATCACAGAGAGTATCAATAAAGTATAAATTATTAATTATCAAAAAATCACTGAAAAATCGCAAGTTTAATAAAAACCAAGAAAAAGTAGACAAAACCATTTTTTGGGTAATTTCAACGCGCCATTATCTCACAACTAATCGAACTAATAAATCACGATAAAATCATCAATTTTAAAGGAATTTTGACCACTTGGGGAGTCATGTGAAATATTTACAACATCATGAATTCGAGACGAACTCAAATATTACGGAAAATATGTAGAAGATAGATGTGAAAAAGCTAATTAACTGAGTTACTAACAGATATACATAGATAAGTCAATCGACTAAACTAATGTTGATCATTTGTTTCGATCATATAATAATTACAATTTTTTTTCAATATTGGCATCATATTAGTGCTATGCATATGACTTTTATAAAATCATCCTAATAAAAATTACTTACCACAATGAAATAGTTTTAACTGAAACAGTCGTGAAAACTTTAGTAGCACGTTGCTGCCGATTTTTGGTTATATTGTGTATATGACATCGTTTGCTTTTCTTTTGTTAAATGATTCGTTTGTTACTTTTTGGAAGAAGGTAACACTTTACCTTTCTCTTATCTACCTTTCCTTCTGTTTCTTTCATTTGAATATCCTTCAATTATGAGTTTCGTTGAGAACGATAGCATGTATCAAAAGTAAAATATTCATAATAAGAAGCACACGACGAATGAATGTAACCACAGAAAAAACTCATACTCGTACCAACAACTTCATTTCGAACGTCGTGCAGAGTCAATATTCAGTCCTGTATGTTGTGAGATGGTTAGCATCATTCAAAACTACACAAAAGTTAACAACGATAAACTTAATTCAATATCTATTCGAGTATTTGGTTATTGATAGTTATCAAAGCACCATTATTTTAGAAAAGATTTCGTATTTTCGTTCATACTTAAATGAATAAAACTCATGTAATTATGAACATGAAAAAGAACTTTTTTAAGACATGACAAAAACAATTGATAATTTTTAATGTAAGAATACGCATATGGGTGTGAAAGAAGAATATAGGCAACTTATATCCACACTCACACACAGACCACAGTGACAAGAATGTGGCTCTTCTGCTCATCCAGCGACTCTTATTCACATCTAGTCAACCACTTATTGCACAAGCCGTTCTCCGATTTTCGTATCTGAGAAGTTAAAGATTAAGCCAGTAGTAGCAAGAAAATTATTCGTTTTATTGAACATTTACACAGCAATGAGAGCAAGATTGAGATCGATGAATACGATCAAGTCTTTTTAAAAAGAAATTGTGTCGTTTCTATATCATTGTCTCGTACTCAAAAGCATTTTTTTCTGTGTAAATACATGCCATCTTGTTTTTAGAGGGTAAACAAAACTTTGATAGGAAAAAAAATATTTCCAACATTTCAAATCGCTACATTCACTCCAGTCATTTTCTTAGTAACACTCTAGAATTTCCTTTAGAAAATGCTCTTTTCGATACGTTCTCGACTTTTCGTTCTTCAAAGTAAATGTTCTCCATTATCAAAATGTCCTTTTTTGTAAAGTATGAACAATGCTCGGTAACAATGTTAATGATGTAATTTATTTCATTATAGCGAATTCAGTTTAATTTTATTCCTCATTTGAAACAAAAAAAGGGTATCTGTGTGTAAACAGACTCTTCATCCATCCTCACATCTATATAAAAGTGCACACTGTACTTAACGTTCAATTGAAAAGTGATTCATGATGAATTATATTCTGCTTTTGACAACGAAGCTCCAGCTTACAATATGGTGGCAAAATGATTTCATGAAGGTTCGGTAGATATTGAATATGGATCACAATCTGTAACTGAGACAATATCTGAGAATATTGATGAAACTCGTTGCCTTTTTATTATGGTCTTCATCTTAAAATTGATAAAATTCAAACGATAACTTGTCTCAGTTAGGGTACCATTGTGCGAATTATTTCTGACCATGTGAAATTGCAAAGATTACTGCTCGCTGAGTACCCAATCAACCAATTGATACTCATCGAGCTGAACCAAGACGACTATGCGAAGAAAATTTGGCGAAGACTGAGCAAGGAACATGGTGACTATGTGATGTTGTGCCAGATGACGAGCCATGGTTTTATCATGAAGAAATCGATAGAACATCGTCGAATACTACCTGAACGTCTATTGAAAGAATTTCGACCACTTTCATGTGGCAAAGTCGTTTTGCACCGAAGATCCTATAC
>CAJNSZ010003033.1:0-12487 GCA_905329745.1 Rotaria sp. Silwood2
CTCGTACCCACCCCCACATCCACTCCACATCCACACACCCCACACTCCCCTTACTCCTACACTCACACCCAATCCATACCCAGTCTCCATCTACACCCACACCCTGAACTACGCAGAATGGTTGTTACTAACGCATGAGGTTCATGCAGTATCGGAGTGCCTAATTTTTCGGACTCTGAAATTCTGCCCACTTTCATAAAGTTTTTCAAAATACTCCAAAAGAAACTGTCACTAACTGGCTGCAGTGAAATTTTCTGCTAGAAGAGTTGATGAAATATCATAACAAGACTTTAGTATAACTCTTGAACTTGAACAATGTTATAATTCCTAGTCATTTAAATCTCTTGTCTGATTAGAACTCTATCAATTACATATATTTATTTAATACATTTATTTGCAACGTGTAAGAATTGAACATGGAATACAATCAATTGTCAAAGTATTACGTAATAATAAAATTTATCTAAAATTTTTCAAAAAATTATTCAGACTTTTTCATAAAGTTGCTAGGTAGATACTGTGTCATTCTTTTACCTTTAACTTCGCAACATAATTATTCGTTTTGAATCATGTCATACTGAGAGAAACAAAGAATATCAATAAAGCATTTCATAAAGATTATCTGTGTTTCATAAATTTGACAAAAGATGATTTTTTTTTACTTTTAGCATTCTGTGTCCGTTTCTATTCTGCAGCCTCTTCATTAACCTTAAATATTGAACAGATAAAGGGCTGAGGTGCGTCAGACTAGGCATGGACCAGTCCAGTTAACTGGATACTCATTTCGACTGGGCATATATGTAACTGATCTATAATTTATTGAATCATCGATAGTTTTTCTTGTGTTGGTATATTACAATTATCTAATTCAGATATCTTTAACATATTGATAAGAATCCAAATTTTCACCAAATTTAGTATTCTTCTCTTATTAACGACCTAATTACCATATCACCATTAATTATTAAAATATAAAAGTTTCTTATTTATTAATCATCTACTTCTGAAAGTATCATTGACGAATAATTTTCTCATATGATAGTCTTTAGCGATACTTTCTATCGCTGAGAATAGCTATTTGACAAATTATAGTTATTTCAGGGTGTGGATGTCGCTGCGGGTGTGGTGTAGGTGTGGACATGGGTGAGGGTGTGAGCGTAGGTGTGAGTGTGAGTGTCAGTGTGGGTGTCGGTGTACGTGTGGATGGGGAGTGGATGTGAATGTGGGTGTGAATTAAAGGAAAAACCTACACACACCAAACAGGATCCACATAATCAAAACGATCCAAGGATACGAGCATCCGCTTTTACCCTTGCTCACACACCCACACCCACCTACACCCACCTACACCCACCCACACACACATCCACACACACATCCACACCCACCCACACACACATCCACACCCACACCCACACCCACACCCACACCCACACCCACACCCACACTCACACCCACACCCACACCCACACCCACACCCACACCCTCAAGCTGAAATTTTTACCATAGATACAACTCGTCGAACTCTACAAGACAGAATATGTTTCGATTAATTTGAAGACACTTGTGTTTTTTGTGGTAGAAACTCCATGGAATAGGCTATGAACATACCGTTCTCTTCTATTACTTATTTACAATCTAAGCTCATTTTGATAAATCATCAATTTTCACTGAATCAAAGGTTCTTCTAAAAAAAAATATCCTTGAACTTCGCAAAAATACAGCACATTATTTTACAATTGCTTTATTTTTTTTTGAATAGTGGTCTCTCTCTGATTGAAAAACTTGGAAACTAATTAAATACTATCACAGATTTATTATCAATTCACTGGTTTTTTTTCTTTCCATAGAGAAAAAATATTCCGGATAATTTTGACAGTAAACGAGAATTGATTTTAAAAAAAATAATGATAATTAGTTACTTTTAATATTGTATGATTATCGTATAGATTATCAAGGTAAAGAATAATATAAAATAAAAAGAAATTTAAAAGTTGGTAAAGCAACGGATCATAGAATTTATATAAAACTCTCTGTTATGATAGACAAATGAACTTTATTGAATTCCATTATCAGATATTTTATACGACTTCTCTCAGTTAAACACACAATCGTCTTTTAATTAACCTGACCAATTTCAAAAGATGACACCTATATCTATTATATTTCTATCAGAAATAACTCTTAAAAAGAGATTTCAAAAAAAAGCCGAAATCAGAATTGAATCTGTATTTTTTTTTGTTTGAGAAAAATAATAATCTAACAGGAATTCTTTGTGTAAATTCGTTTAGAAAATTCTCTTACAGCTTTCTAATTAATATATGAATATATATTTCAACGGTATAAAGATAATATGTCAAACAACTAAACAACAAATCATTGATTAGAATCTTCTTTTAATTTAATTCAACTACTTAATTTATCTTTTATACAGTTATTCTTTCTCTCATATAAATATCTTCATCAACTTCATCATTTAATTTAAAAAAAAGAAATATATCAGTTTTTGCTTTTCAGTAAAATTTGCATCCTAAAGTTAGATGTTTTCATATTGTTTGCCCCTGTTTTTTAATTCGCGCTATAGATGCTTCAAGAGAATACTCGAAATTATAGTAAGAACATATAGAGTAATAATTACTATTAGAGATGATATAATTATTCGAAATTGTCTTTTTCTTTAATCTCTGATCACATATCGATATCGATGAATCATAAAATCAGTTTCGAATATACACTATTTCAATTTATCAAGAGTCACAACGATAAAAATACTATAGAAATACTTACAAAAAAATCTCTTCCAAATTGCTTTTTTATTTTTTTTCAAAAAAAATATCAACTGGTTCGAAATTTTCGATTTCGTGCCGACTCAATAAAAATTACATCGTTAAAAATAGCAGGAAAAACTGAGTAATATCTGATGATTTTCTTGGAGAGGCTCTTCCAAGTCCTCAGCAAAATGTTTTTAAATACATTTCCTAGGGCGTGGGTGTAATAGCGTGTGTGTGGGGGGGGGGAGGTGTCGGTGGATGTGGGCGAGGTCTGCTCCTTACCAACAACCATATCGACACCTACACATAAGATATTGAAATGGGCAGACGGTTCTTGCTCACGAAAGTAAAGAAGTTTTTAACCTTTCAGTCACCACCACTGAACAACGAACGATCCAAAGCTGTCGTTATCGTGAAACCTAAATATTTGAGTCAGCCGGCGCTGCCCATTAAAAACTAAATAAAAATATATGGCGCTGTTGCCAGTCAGCACATCGGCTTACGTCTCTACAGATAATTCGAAATAAAACTCAAAAGATGAAAGTAAAAACGATGTGCTTCTCAGTGACCAGGCATATGGATAATATCGGACGGTTCTGTAGTAAGTAGATTGTTGAAAAAATTGACAATGATATGTCAAAGAAAGACGAACTTTTTTATATAAATGGTACAACATTCGGTAAATTTATCTGTTGAAAAAAGTCTCTGATTTGTTTACTGTTGTATTGTTGCGAAAAATGGATTAATACAAAGATAATTTCTGGATGTTGTAAGACAAATCGTTGAAGATCATCCTAGAATTTATAACAAAACATATTTTTTTTTGTTGCAATTAATTTTCTTACCCAGATAACATGTTTAACATCAGAAGCTCGCTCTGCATGTTGTTCATTATCAATAAATGAACATTCAACAATAATCAACGGAAACTGGAAAAGTTCAACGGAATGCCTATCAAAGATAATCGGTGTTGTGTCACCCATGAAAGCAAATAATGGAAATAATCTATCTTCAGAAAGTTCTAAATTCTTATCGACTCGTCGCATGTTGGCAATGTCTTGACTGGTCAAATGTTGATATTCTTTTTTTAATTTTTTTCGACATTCATAAAAACCATAACCACAACAAGGTACGGAATGATCCATATCAAATACACGAACTTTCATTGTTTTTCGAAATGAAAATAAATCATCATGTTCAACACCGTTTAATTCACAATCGAGTGTCAGTTTTTGCTGATCTATATCTATTCTACCAGCTGTTCGAAGAATGTGACTTTTTTCAATGAAATCTTTCATCGGTTGTACAGCTGATATAGGAAGAAAAACTTGTGGTGGTCGAGGGTTACTCAATAATCGTGTAATATCAAGGCAATGATCTAAATGTCCATGTGTAATAAATACGTAAAGTGGTCGAGCTCCTGTTACTAAACAACCACAATCAAGCAACATGTCCAATTCAGGAACATAGAAACTCGTCGCATCAGCTGCTCTTGAACGACCCAGTAAGGTATATGGACCAATCGATATTGGAAATTTCCATGAAAGAACATCATTCGAACACAGCCGTTCACTTCTAGCAGATGCTGGGACAGGAAACATTCTCGATATTTTGATGTGTTTTTAAACGAATGCATACATACATATATATATATATATATATGTCAAGCTACTGTCATTATCAGTCACCATTTTGAGTCATAAAATTTCATCGATAACACATGCTATTAAGTAATCTCGTTTCGTCAGAAGAAAAAAGGTTTTTTTTACGATGCTCTCTATGACGCATTGTATAGATGTGCAATTCCGTAAAATGAATCAGAGAACCAAAATTCTTGTGTAATACAACAATATCGACAGAATTCAATCGAAAGCGTGGGTGCACTATGAAATAGGTCAGGAAAAGTATCAAACAACTCACTGATGAGGGAACATTCTCAAGTGATTCGCTCCGTTTGCCTTCATATTATACCCATTGGTAGAAGATCATAGTGTAGGTAAAAACTCTAGAAGGATTCGTGCTATTGTGTCTTTCTTCTCAAGTTATGGCGATTTTACTGAGTTTTTAGTCTATCACAAAGTATTAAGGAAAAAAATCTCCACAAGGAATTCTTTCTAGAAAAATTTCCCAATAATAAATCTTATAGTCCTTATTATATCCTGAAAGTTTTCGCTCAAACGAATCAGTTTTTCTTAAGATATGAGGTATCTCAAAAATCAATTAGTTTCGCAGGTCTTCTCAGAAAGTAGTATTTGTTTCAAATGCATTATTTCGGAAAGCAACCATTGTTTTGAGCTGAAAGTTTTAGGATATAATAAGGACTATGAGATTTATTATGGAGAAAATCTTCAAATAGGAATTTATTTGAGATTTTTACTATAATACTCTGTGATAGGCTGAAAATTCATTAAATCGTCATAACTCGAGAAGAAACGCATACTGGTATGAACTCTTTTAGGGTTTTTATCAAGACTATGTTCCATAGCTATGGGTATAATATGAAGGCAAAGCGAGCGAATCACTTGAGAATGCTCTCTCGTAATTGATAAAATATTGCTATTGTTTCTTTGTTAATTAGCAGAAAAATTCTCATTTGTCAGGTCATCAAATATTTTTCACATTCTAAAAACTAATCTAATCTACTGAATGCTTATTCACTCGATCGTTTCACGTTTAATGCTTTCGTATGTTGCGTATGTTTTACTTTATCCATTTGATTTAATAGCTCTTTAAAATTATTCGAGAGTTCATTTTTCAAATTTTTAACTATCTTTTTTCGTTTTGATATTGTTTGATTTAATGAAAATAAGTTTCTATTTTATTTTTTGATAAAGTCACTGAAATTTCTTATAAAGCATTGTAAACTATTAGGTATAAACGTGCAATAACTTTTGACTAAGATAGATATCCTTTTACAACTATCTAAATAATTGAATTCTTCTCCAGCTTTATTAGCACGTAAAGTTTTATTCTCTTGTTCATTTCATTTTCCTAAATTAAGGATGCGGGTGTGGGTGTGGGTGAGAGTATGTGAGTACATGTACTCTAAACCTTCGCCCACATCCACACCCTGTCCACATTCCAGATCTACACCCACAGTCTTTTATACATTCATTATAGTGAAATGTTGATTAATAACTGCAATTTTGTATGCTAATAGTCCTTTCTGGATTTTCGTAGAAAAATTTGAATGATGAAATCACTTATAATGAATAATGAATACACATGTCAATGGGATTTTGCAATGTTCAATGGTTAGAGATGAAACATAAGAAATGAAAAGCTTTTAAAGAAAATGTTCAGTTTGATTTTAAACATTGTTCGTATCCTTCACATTGTCTTTCTTCTTTGGCACAGGTGATTCTACAGGCTCTTGAATCTCTTCTTCCAAAAAATATTGATTAAATTTGCCCCACCATTTATTGGAATGATTTGCAATGTTGTGCCATTTTTGATTATTGTTGTCGCATACTAAAAGAGTGTGTGGGCGTCGCTCGAAGCGGCAAAAGCATTTTGACTCTTCTCATGTTCGGCAACAATTAAAAAAAATAACATTCCAAGAAAGCGTCTGATCTGTAGACGAAGTATTTCGTAGTCGGACAATAGACTGAACCAAACTTGATAGAACCACAATGTTCCTTGGTCTTTTAATGATGGAAGTTCTCCCACAGCCAAACCTTAAAAAGATACAGAATACGAATGAATTCAAGCGATCGTAAGTTTTTTACAATGTAGCATGTTCAGAAAGCAACATGCTCAGATGTAACCTTACCGATCATCAAATTGACAATAAAAATAGGCAATACGATGCCCGCAAGTATAAACATGAAATATATCAATCCATAGCGACCAATATTTCCACTATCAGCTCCAAATATTCGATCTTCGTAGCCCAAATCGAATAACATTATACTTGTGCGAACGAATGACAAACCAGTTGTTGCATATGAATTTTGCGTTGAAAGTAACATCCAAAATGAAAAACCGAAAGCACAAATAATAATCGCTAAAACAGGCAGGAAGCGTAAAAACTTGACAAAGATTAATTGAAGCATGACAACGTATATTCCTATATCAAAAATGGGGATGTATTGAACATAGAAGAGCAAGTTCATCCATGCCAGTAGGACGCCGAATAATCCAAGTTGAAATTGAATTGAACAACGAAGCATGACAGGTACTAACCAGCTGTACCAATCATATATATAGACAAACGCAAGAACGAATGCCGCTAGTTCAAAATAGCAAGAAATCACTCGAAGAAATCTAGGAAATAGAGTTAGAATGAGAAAGGCATTTTTGGCAATATAGGTCAACATTAATATATAAACACCCCATCGAATTTTTTTATAAGCGTCTGGTTTTTGTGCGTCCGCATTGTTGATAAGAGTTTGAGCCACTAACTCACATACATTCCTACCAACGCTTGCATTATAGCCAGCATCTGAATAAAATTTGTCTGGATGTTTACCACGGGTTACAATTGCTGTGTATACGGCCACAAAACTTGCATAGAAACCAAATGAAAGAAGGAATAGCCAAAATCCGAAACGATAAAACTTTTTCCTGCATAGTTCAGTCATATAGGGATGCGAGATAAGATCTATGGGGGCTGCGTCTTGAGAAGCAATGAAGAGAGGATGATTTCGAACGAGTGTGTATGAATCATTAGTGTACGGCTTTGACTTGCTTGACGTTGAGTTTTCAGTATTCCGTTTGCAACTAGCACAGCAGCAGCCATATATCGCTTCAACACCGAGATGGTCACATCGATCTGAGCACGTATATAACTCGGGATCGGGTATGTCATATTCATACCCATCTAAAATTAGAACGGTTCATCGTCATTCATGAATAGAACAAAAAAACTTGATGTATATTTTTATATTGCGTCGAGTACAATGGAAATTGATGAAAATCAATTGAATCATTCGGTAAGATCTACTCAAACTAGGAAGCTCTGGTAGAATAGGCGACATGAATAATATTGTGATAAATTGAGTCCATTGATTCAGCAATAGAAAGAACTCATCAAATTGTATCAAACTCGATAAGAATCAGTTGTTGACTGTTTGCTAATAGGTCTTCCTAGGAACACTTTTCATGGTCTGCGCAAGGCTTTAGTAACTTAAGAGTCATTGATAATGTAATAGGTCATGTCCAACAAAAATCAAATTTAAGCAAATTAAGATACAATATAACATATCCAATAGCTCTTTTAAAGCATTACAAAATAATAGTATTGTATTGAACTGAGTTGCATGGGAAAGTACTTCATATAGTAACGTAATATCCATGAGAACCAAAAAGCCTCACTTGGAACTCATACTGATTAATGCCAGTAATAATAGTTATGAGTGTGAAGTGTGGGTGTGGGTTTTCATATATACACCCACTCCCTTTTCATGCAATTCAGTACAATAGAATAGTGCTATTGTGTAGAGTTTTACAAGAGCTATCGAGTGACAATTGTTAGATGCGGTTTCATATTGTCTACAATTTCTGAAATACGGCATAATATAGTGTCTATGACTTCCATAGACATATACTTTTCTTTATTATGCACATGAGTTTCTTAACTTTCTTCAGGAAAGAAACTCATGAGACAAAGTCACTTCTTGAGGTATGCACATGTCAAGTGCATGAAAAAAAAATTTCCTAGGTTTCTACGACAGTGTTGGGCAGGTAATGCAAAGTTTTTTTAGAAAGATTTATTACTATATAAGCAACTACAGTTTATTATAGAGTTCGATACAATTTTATGAGGTCTTTCTAATGGTGAATTGATGGACTCAATTCGTCAAAGTATTCATGAAATATCGACAAAATATCGTCGCTATTCCGGCATGCTTATGAAATAGTTTCAAAAGATTTTCGATATGTCTTAAAGTGATCACAAATACGATCTATTTAGTGTGAAAATAGTATCAAATGATTGTTTACGATGTTTCATATAGGACTACATAGTTTTCAGTGGAAACGTATAAGCGGATAAATTAGTTTTGTTATGCATCCCTATCTTTTAAGGATTTTACTTCTCTCTCATACAAGAAGATTCAAACCTACTGTCGACTTATTCAGACTTTACAAAAAAACTCTTTTCGATTATCCTCCTGAAGAAATCCTATTTGAGCTTTGTAAAATGTCATTTTTTGTAACATACAATACTTTGAAGATGCCATTTTTTGACTCTAAACTCATCTTCAAAGAATTCATAATCGTATATTGTCTTGAACACTTGTTGGTCTTTTCCACCAACTACTCGTGTCAATTTTTTAGTCAATAGCTCAACAGTGATATATGGCATGTGTCGAATTAACTTTCGCATAGGAGTATCGTATGCACATGTATCTTCAATTGGTTGAGCGTTGCACATCATGTCATGCCATGATTCATGTGCAAGGAGAATCTCGACAATATCTTGATGATGATTAACAATGGCAACTTCGAGACAATTGTAAAGTTGATAGTCACGTAATGTAACCAATGCTCGTTGTTTGAGCAAATATTCGACAATGTTCTTATGACCGTATTGACAAGCCAAATGAAGTGCAGTACGTTGATAGGTATCAACTCGATTTAGACCACACGGAAACTTTTCGAGAAGAAAGTGGACTACCTCAAATTGACCTACGAGTTATTGGAAAAGAAACTCAACAGTTTTCTCAAACGAATTCTGTGAATCTTACCTGCAGCTGCAGCTAAATGGAGACATGTTATTGGACTATTATTCGGAATCAAGATTGCTTCATAATGGCCTTTCGAAGGATTGCTAATATTTTCCCATAAACATTTAAATATTTCGAGGCAACCAGTTTCACTTGCTTCATGAAGAGCTGTTCGATCTTGACGATTTTTGTGTGATATCATATTATGTATGTCATTAGGAGTATCGAGATCTTTAACAAAGCGTTCACAAATGTACTTTGAATAGTTCGAGCGAGCCACCAAATGAAGAGGTAAATTGCCTTCAATGTCTGGCGTCATGACAAGTTTATTTTTTGTATCACCATCTAGATGATTCCATATGAGACCAAAAATATTCTGTTGGACCATTCGTTTGACGCAAACATGTAACTCAGTCTCGCCATCGTTGTTGACAGCTATGATGGGCTGCGTGTTGGTTTCCTGTTATGTTGAAAGAAAACAATGTTAATGAACTTAGCGAGATTTACTTCTCACTAACG
Source organism: Rotaria sp. Silwood2 (assembly GCA_905329745.1). Taxonomy (NCBI): domain Eukaryota; kingdom Metazoa; phylum Rotifera; class Eurotatoria; order Philodinida; family Philodinidae; genus Rotaria; species Rotaria sp. Silwood2. The sequence continues at coordinate 9,959 of CAJNSZ010003033.1, forward strand.
ATTGCTTGCATTATTACAGGTCAACGAAATTATGTGGAAAATTGTCATACAGCCCTATCAATCTTCGACTGTAGCTGTTGTAAGCACGCGAAATACTATTATGCTTTGTTTTTTCAAAAATGGGCATTCTCAAATCTTGAATTTAAAAATTAACTACTTAGTATAACTGTGTACCACCCTTTATTAATTCTATTATTCAAGTTTTGCTTCAGGGTTCTATGTAATCTTCCAAAAACTAGAAATGTTTTTCGCCGACCAGATTCTAAGCATCATACCAAGTAAAATTTCTCTACACAGAATAAAAGTCATTACTCCTGCTTGTAAGCTTATTTTATTGCCACCATGTAGGAAGACAATCTGTATGTGGGTGTGGGTAAGGATGGATGCAAGATCCACATCCACGCATGACACCCGTATTGACACTTATATCCATATTTACACCTTACCTACACCAAGACCTGCCTTCCATCTACATCCACATCCATCCTTTAACAATACCCGTTTTTTTCCGAATAGAAAAAATGATACAAAACTGACTCGCTGGCATGACTGTGGATCCATTTCACGCTGAACTTTCTGAATCATACGTCAACCGATTGAGTTAGGTATTGGCTGCATGATTAAGCAATCTTTGTCTCGACCTCTAATCGTAGAGATCAGCTCTCTCCCTTCGAAAAAGACGATTATTGTTTAAGTATTCTGAAACTCTCTCAGATAATTCCATTCACGAATTTGAAAGTTCATCCTCACAAATAGAAGAGAAGACGTTTGAGAATATCCGTTCATGGGATCCGATAGCGTACCACGTGCTGTTACTGAATAAAAGACAATATTGAAAAAATAAGATCACCTGATGGGATACTGTTTTGAACATCTGTATGTCTTTTAAATTTTTATTGAAAAAATATAACTGATAATTATCATAAAATTTTTCATCGAGCTATCTATTCGCAACAGGCATTCTCTTGTAAGATCTGGGGTATTTGTACATACATGTTGGTTGAGTAAGTGTTTGACACATTTTTCGGCACCATAGTGGATTGTCGTGAGTAATATTGAGTTCATGTCGACATGTTCCGATGGACCTCTGCAAATATTAAGAACCAGATTTATTAATTGTTCAGCGTTTTAACGAACAACTGCATTTAATGCCTTGGTAAGATTAGATTGTGTTGGCTCTATTTTTTCGTTGACTAAATATGATATCATCTTCAAGTCTTCGAATTGCCTTTCCGCAGCCACTTTCAAGGCTTCATAAACTTGATCATTAAGATCGTTCATTTCAACATGCTTTACTTCAAGCAATTTGTCAATATGGTATTTGGCACTGTATGGATTACAAATGGCATAGACAAGTGGAGTTCGATTTTCCATTGTACGTGACTGCATGAGCCATGATCGATACTCTTCTGGTGCATAATTGCGTAAGTTATCGAATATATCATCCAATCTTTTCTGTCGTGAGAAAAAATCGTCACAAGTATGTTTCCTCTCTGAATGGAAAGGTTGTGGCATCTCCATAGAGGTATGATCATGCATGAAGACAAAATGGAAAACGTTTGCATTTATTTTGTTGACCATCTTGAGAAAAATTTAAATTCGAAGAACAATTCGTAACTTCCTAATATTGGAACGTGCATGGTCTTTTACTTACCTTGATCACGCTGGGCTTGCAAGAAAGCAACTTATTGACTGCACTTGAACGAGTATAGAATACAGCCAAATGAAGTGGAGTACATCTTTGATTGTTTTTGTGTTCGATTTTCACACGAAGTTGTATTAACTCCTCTATAAGATGAGGTAGGCTAACATCACTTCAGTCTATGTCCTAACCGACAGATGTTAATAGAAAGAAAATGAAAAAAAGTTGTTCTTAATTTCCTCACCCAAATTTTTTCTGATTTCATCGCGACATGAAGCACACTTTCACCTTCACCTCCGAGAATATTAACATCTAAATGAGCATGGTCGACACTGCTTGTAGACTTTTGATTTTTTTAAAAATTCTATTGTACGTACCACATTGCCATTTTTTATCGTTCCCAGACTTGTTTGTTAGTTTGTCGAATACAAATATATTCTTGTTCCACACGGCATAATGTAACGCTGACCATTGACGCTGTTCATCCAAATTTTTTATTAAATTTTTGATCTCAATGGAATTCAAATGATCTTTTTTGACTCGTCGTTCAAAACATTCCCAGACTTTATTAGCCGTTATCTCATCTGGTGCAGCTGCAGCCTACATATTATGAATCGTAAAATGAGTGTCAATATTACCGACAAGAATCTTACGTCAAACAAAAGTTGTTGAGCCGACTGTGAAAGTAACGCATCTGTTGAATTCGAATTCGATTTATTCTCCGGTACAGGACTGATTTGAACTGGGTGTGGGTGTGGGTGTGGGTGTGGGTGGGTCAGTGTGGTTGTCTCTATTCTTCGCATCACACCCACACCCACCCACACCCACACCCCACACCCACACCCACACCCCACACCCACACCCCACACCCACACCCTTCCAATAAT
>CAJNSZ010003034.1:0-12482 GCA_905329745.1 Rotaria sp. Silwood2
GATCCAAAGGTGGAATGGGGTCGGAAGGGTGTCCATTCGATAGAGCTCGTCGAGATCTATCTTGGTCCGTAGAGATTAGGCTTTGGTCCCAACTGTGGGCGAATCCAGGTGCGAAATACCTTGGAAACCTAGATTCTGACATCTATTTGCTCTTTTAAGGGGGATCGAAAGGTGGAATTGACTCAAAACGATGTCCATTCGATAGAGCTCGACGAGTTCTATCTTGGTCCGTAGAGATTAGGCTTTGGTCCCAACTGTGGGCGAATCCAGGTGCGAAATACCTTGGAAACCCAGATTCTGACATCTATTTGCTCTTTTAAGGGGGATCGAAAGGTGGAATGGGGTGAAAAGGGTGTCCATTCGATAGAGCTCGTCGAGATCTATCTTGGTCCGTAGAGATTAGGCTTTGGTCCCAACTGTGGGCGAATCCAGGTGCGAAATACCTGAGAAACCCGCATTTGGATTTTGATTTGCCATTTCTGATGGGATCCAAAGGTGGAATGGGGTCGAAAGGGTGTCCATTCGATAGAGCTCGTCGAGATCTATCTTGGTCCGTACAGAATAGCTTGTGGTCCCAACTGTGGGCGAATCCAGGTGCGAAATATCTGAGAAACCCGCATTTTGATTTGGATTTGCCATTTCGGATGGGATCCAAAGGTGGAATGGGGTCGGAAGGGTGTCCATTCGATAGAGCTCGTCGAGATCTATCTTGGTCCGTAGAGATTAGGCTTTGGTCCCAACTGTGGGCGAATCCAGGTGCGAAATACCTGAGAAACTCGCATTTGGATTTTGATTTGCCATTTCTGATGGGATCCAAAGGTGGAATGGGGTCGAAAGGGTGTCCATTCGGTAGAGCGCGTCGAGATCTATCTTGGTCCGTAGAGATTAGGGTTTGGTCCCAACTGTGGGCGAATCCAGGTGCGAAATACCTGAGAAACCCAGATTCTGACTCGGATTTGCCCTTTCGGAGGGGATCCAAAGGTGGAATGGGGTCGGAAGGGTGTCCATTCGATAGAGCTCGACGAGTTCTATCTTGGTCCGTAGAGATTAGGCTTTGGTCCCAACTGTGGGCGAATCCAGGTGCGGTTTACAGAGAAGATCTAAATTTTTGCTTTTTTTTTGAAGGTTTTTTCGGTTTTCCCCCCCCTTGGAGTGGAATTTGAGGAAAAGTAAATCGTGCATTCGATAGAGCTCATCAAGTTCTATCTTGGTCCGTAGAGTTTGGGTTTTGGTCCCAACTGTGGGCGAATCCAGTTGCGATATACTCGAATCCAGGCCGGAAATATCCTACGTGAATTCGTTATAGGTGGACGTGTTGCATTATAGATGATCTATATCAAAATAGCCAATGTTCATTAATTAATTGTGAGAAATTTTCGTTTGTTGTTATATGAATATGGAAATAAATATTATTCTTAAAAATAATAAACATTGAATTTATTGATAATTCTTATATATATTTAATAATATATTCAATAAATAATAAACGATTATAATAAATAGTTGTTTCATTTTAAGAATTTATTCTTTTAAATGTTTGTTCACGATAAATGAACAATGATTATAAATAATGATTGTTATTTATCAATTGTTAATATATAATTTGAAATAAAATAACGTTGAAAAGATTGTGTTAACAAATCGAGGGCACCATTAATGATATGAGAACATAATTATAATAGACGTTTTGTCATATAAATTATTTGTAGATGACATATAGGAAATGTATAAAAAAAAATTTAAAAATCATCATTCAAAGAAATAAATGAAGAACATAGAGACAATCTAAACAAAAAGAATTTAAATAGGAATTTTGTTTTATAATGTAAGCCATCGACTATTCAACAAACTGAGTAAAATCATTTCTCATCATAGTAGGGGATAGACGATCGTTGAGTTAACTCTGAAAATGTTTTTTTTTTTTATAATAAAAGTTAGATTTGAAAAGAAAAAGCCTATAAAAATTGCAATAGACTAAAAGAATCGCGTCTCGGCAGTTCTCTGTGTGTTTTGACCAAAAAACTCAATTTCGAGTTGAACATAAACCTATGATAAGTTCAAGTGCAATGTGCAATTCGAGACATGATCCGACTCTAACCATCTCAATTTTATAGAGTTACTAAATAAAAGAAATTCTCTTGTTTGACTTTCGATAAAACTAGCCAAACCGATACCCACCCCATTTGAGCTCATATTGGCTTCACAACGGAAGTTTCGATAAATACCGTTGAGTTGGATCGAAAATTTATTAAAACTGTCCTAACTAGGCTCTGAATACCCATGGGGATGAACTCTCTTTGAATTTTTCTAGTCTTAACAGAGACCTCCTTGTCAACTCAATATAAACTCAAACGGCGGGCATCACTTCGTCTAGTTCCCTTGTTGACGTAACACAAAACGTCAGTTTCCTCAAATCTGTCTGTTTCGAGCCATCCGATCTTTATCAGAGATATTTAGAATCATTCTCTAGAGATAAAATCGTCTGTTTTCGTTTTCTATCTGTGATAAAAACGTTCAATATAATTGATTGTATCCGTTTCCGACAATGAGAAATGATCAGAAAATCTGGACATACTCTTTATTGAAGATGTCGAGTTATATTTTTGTTGCGTACTCTATATTCTAATTAATATATATTCATATGATATATTCTTTTATAATATGATTTACCTGTCTGTTGGTTGTTGGATAATTGTCTGATAATGATGTTAATTTAATTGTTATAATAAATCTTGTAATAATTTAAAATAATGACTAAGTTGGTTGTTGATCATAAATTTGAATATGATCCATTTTAAAAATATTTCTTCTAGATTGATTTATTTGTCAATTAGAATGATTAATTTGTATTTGTAATTTAATAGATTGATAATAAATATTTTCAATAAAATATTGTTTCAATATTATTTGTTGATGATGATAATAAATAAAATAATTTGTTGTCTAGAATAATCCATTATTTTATATTAACGTTTCATAAATATCTTCAATTGATTTTAATTTATTTTCGTATGTTTTTATTATAATTATAATCATTTAATATATATGGATAACAAAAAAAAAATGTCTAACTGTTAAACGTATTGATGATAGACGATATATTTTATTGTCGAATTAATCGTTATAGGTATATAACGTCCTATAATAGCTGGTTGTAAATAATGTAAAGCAAAGAAATGGTTGATTTGATAAATGTCGTTGAAGAAAATAAACGGTTGACAATCGCCAATATGTTTACTATATGAGCAAAAATCAAAAGTTAATTATGCTAATTGATTAGATGATCGGATTTATATATAAGTTAATGTAACGTTGTTATCCAAAATCTAAAATAAAATAACCTTCTACCAACACCTTAGAAACGATCAATTATAAATTGATATTATGGTAAACATTGTCCATGACGAATATTATTTTATATTTGTTTTAATATATAATAAATTGTTATTATCTCTTTTGTTAAAGATCTCCATAATCAATATGATTTAAATTATTTGTTAATATGGGATTTGCTGATGATGATGTGTTGTTGATTGTTCTATTGTTAATGTTGATATTGATCTATCTATAAGATCAGTAAATAAATTTGAATTTTTTTGTTAATATTGATGTGTTGTCTTGTAGGTGCTTTATTTTTTTTTCTGCAATTAATTTTAATTTATCGTTTTTGTAAACATTGTTTATCTTTAAATATTGATGGTAAATGTGTCTAACCATGGTGGTGTTCGAATTAAATTATTATTCATTTGATTTTCAATTGTTGTTGTTTATATTGGAAATGATGAAACAATTGTTGATGTTCTAGAATTTGTTGCTCCTCTTGAATTTATTGATGTTGGTTACATCAATAAAGTCTATGATGATATCTATTTACATTTGCTATTGGAAATGAAAATCGATATGGATTTGTTGAATTAAATCTTTATATAGATGGTGGAAGTGGTGGTGGCATTGAATTTGATCTTGTTCGATAATAAAGATGATGTTAACTAGTTGTAAGTGTAAGATTAGGTGGTGGTGTATTTGTTGCGTTCATATCTAGGTCATGTTAATAAATGTGTTTATACGAAGACATTCAAGACGTGTACTGTAAGTTGATGAATGTATTCTATAATTGAATGGTGTTATATTAAAATAGACCTGTTTTTGGTTTTAAATAAAGATTTGATGATGAAACGAGAATTTGGTAAAATGTTTTGATAATGCATTGAGAATATTTGTTTATGAATATAATCTATCTCGATGATATGGTTTTATTGTTAAACCAGTTGCACGATAACGTGAATAAATACGTCGATGATAACAATTGTAGGTGATGATTGTCATGGATTTGTTGAATTTGATAATGATGAATTAAAATAAGGTTGACGAAGATGAAATTCAATTAATGTTGAAACGATCAACATGAAATAAATGAGCATGAAATCGATCAGTATAATCGAAATCTTAAGAAAAAAAAATCGAAGAATAATCCAATGTCTATGTTCCATATAAATCCTATCGGATCTAGGTTACCGACCGGATGCGAGTACAACAAATATTTAATCGCTCAGGTCCGAGTCTGTAAATTCTTGCACTCAATTATCCTTAGTGACATCAACGGCGGAACACTTTTAGTCTATGAATCGGCTTAGGAATCTTTTGTAAGATTCTCATGGGAAAGAGGAGGGCGAATGTTTTTATGGTATTCATATAAAATCGAGCTAGTGCTTCGTTATTTCTAACTGATATTGAGAACTGTATAGAGCTGTTAGAGTTCAGAAAAAATGCTCAACGTTGTGTAAAAAAGATGTTAACTTAAATAAACAATCTAATATCGACTGTTGAAAGAAGAGTTTTCGATGTACCTTACTAAAAAAGAGAATAACGACGAAAGAGTAATGTTGACAAAAAAAGAAAACGTTTCGGCAGGTTTTAGTCTTATTTAACTCGAGTGTTCCGCTACTCTTCTATTGTTACTTGTTACAAAGAAGTACTAGTTCAAGTCATTAACAATATATGAACCTAACATTTACTCGTACAGAATTGAACATGTTTGAAGTCTGATTCAGTAAAAAAAAAAAAAAAAAAAAAAGTTACTAATTGTTGCCAACAGTAGTGAAAAAATTTAACGCGTTATGCACTGGATAAATCTCTAAAACTGGTAGAATGAGCAAGAAATGTTTGAGCCGTTTCCTAGCCTATGGAAGCTCTGATGGTCTTGCCACCTATAAGATATCGTATGGTTGTTCGCGCTAGCGCCAATAGCTCGTTATGATAATCGGTGTCTAGCTATAAACGATTGCATAGAGTGCTTTCTACTCATATTGAAATAAATCGAGAAGAATATATTTCTACTAATAAAATATTGTTGCAGCACCATTTCAAGAGATGGTTTATTAACAATTGTACAATTTCTATTTTCTGTTTTTTTCAACAAGCTTTCATTGTAGAAATGTTTGCGTCTAGTCTAAAAAGATTCTCGTTTCGAAAATAACATCAGAATGTTTTTTATCTAAAGTTCTCATTTAAAAAAGTGATCAAATAATCGAACTCTCGTTGCAATGTGTGCCATTTTTCTAACATTAAAAATTCTTCTTATAGTTTTATTCGTTGAAACTTTGTTGCGGGCAACAAACTTCTATATTAAACACAATTTTCACATAAACGGCCGTTGTTCAAAAAAAATATTATTTTCGAAAATTGACAAAAATCATTATTGACTTGAAATGGAAATCTTTTTTAAGACTAGGAACAAATCTTTATAAGACTTTCATGTTGGTTAGATATTTCATTGTTGGTTAATATATATTTACTTAGTTATATGTTAATAATTGTCATTGTATATTCTAAATGTTTGTTGAATAATATCTGCTAATTGTAATAGGGGCAAACACTCAAGCGCTTGTCTTCAGCAAGAAAGTCATGCGCTATGGCCAAATCTTGAAGTCTGCACAGGTCAAGAGCATGATAAACAAAAGTTCGCCTAAGGTAGGTCTAGCCTTCATAAAAGAAGCGATGCAAAAAATTCATTCTATGTCCAGTAACATCATATAATTCTTATAGATTAGGAATCGATAACAGTTTAACTCTGACTTGTTTTATTGTAGTTGTTTCGTTACCAATAGGTAATCGATAAAAGAACCATGATTTTAGTCCTTTAAAATGAATCTTTTCTGACTTTTGCGTGACTTATTATTTTTTTTACAAGAGAGTGTGTCCACAGCTTTTATAGGTAGGTATTGTAGTTGTCTCTTTAACTGAGTTATTTGTGTATTCAGGACGATGACAATTTTCCTTGAGCGGTTTTCACTTGAAACCGACTGTTCGTTAGAGAAAATACTTTTAAGTAAATTGGAAACAATTTTTTTACACTTTGGCTGATTAGAAGTGCCCTTGGAGGAGAACAATTTTTGTTCTACCGTTAGTTTCGCATGCTTTCAACTAAAAAGAAATGTGACACCTATGTTTAATGAACAGCTGAAAATTTTCGTGTATTTTTCAATTAGAGACTTTTTACCATAGTCATGCAGATTGAATTCATTGGCTTATAGGACTTTTTATGAAGATTACTGTTTTTATATATTGTATTGTTACTATGATATTGACGTGAAAAAAAAATATACATGCCTAGACAGACAGACCCAGGTAGCCCTGAAAAAATGACAGGCAGGCAGGTCAGGCTGAACAAATTCGAGACATGCCCAGGCAGGCTGGGAGGGATGTAAGCCTGTCTTAGGCAGGTCAGGCCTTCAAAAAGTGGGCCTGTTTGGACCTCTGCTATGAACCATCAAATCAATACAAAAAAAAAAGCTTGTTAGCGCAGCTCCTGCGGAGCTGAAATGTGGAACTCACGTATACCTTTAGCTTTGTTACCTGACACATCATCTGTATATTGAAAGACTTCTTGTCAACTATAGTTGTTTTCATTGAGAATCGATGAAAAGAGCAGGAATTCATTATTTATTTGTATATTAAAAAAAGAAAATGTTGTTTTTTCATTTAAGCGCGCTCGATTTCATTTATAATTATTGCTATATACTCGATAATAATCATTTTTTTTTTGTTTTTTAATTTGAAATTATTTTTCTTCACCATCGACTATTTGATGAATACAGTTGTTGCAGTCTGTAAGGGGGGGGGGGGGGGGTGTGAAGACATTGTTTTTGTGTCTTTTGGTTTGGTGTGGGGGGCTGNCCAATAAACAGCCCGAAGCAGCCACTGGATTCGATTACAGGATTTCTGCTTCCAAGTGTCTATAAGTTTTCAACCGCTATGGTCTGTAAGGGGGGGAGTACGTGTATGCAATGTCCTTTTTTGGTTGCTATGGTCTGTAAGGGGGCCTGTCTGTAAGGGGAGGGGGGAGCCGCAAAAACTCGAACTTAAAACTTACACTCACTATTTTCTTCGAAAATATACGTGAGTTCCACAAAAAGGACAAAGGTGGATGATGGAATTAAAAGACTTTTTCGATAACTTTGATATACGTTCTTAACATTCTCTTAAACAAATATAAAAGTTTTCATCCTCAGATCAAGAAATACAGACCAATAGCGGTTGAAAACTTATAGACACTTGGAAGCAGAAATCCTGTAATCGAATCCAGTGGCTGCTTCTGTCTGTTTATTGGTAGGTCCGATCGAAACGGCATGCCAATTACGAGAGTCTATTATCCATTATCAAACCTGTGCATAATCGGTTTTTGTTAGAATAAACAATTAGACTTGTGAAATTATATGCACTAGCGAGTAAAACATAGAAATGGCCCAACCTATCTCTTTTGGTTATCAATTACTGTACGATTATAAGTAAATTTGATATTGGTATTGAGAGAAATGACGAGAAAGCCGACCGACTACTTCAATAGATGAATTCATGCTCATCATGCTCTTTTATTCATAATTCTAATATATCACTTCATTCGGAGCATACGAATGATTAGGCCATAGTTGTTGGTGTGAGTTTAACAATTTAAGCGTATGAAGGTGGCATGTTGAATGATCGACAGATCCTACTTGGTGTAACATGCGATGCAAAAGTCTTGGAAAAAATGTCAACCTATGCTAGATCATATTGCCAGCTTCTAAACCAATCAAAATTTTTTTTTTTTGTTAGAAAGAGCAAAGTCTGAACTACAAATTTTGTACAAGACTTATTTTTTCTGAACGAATCTACGAAGCAGGAGAAGCCAAAAACCAAACGCCTCTAAAAAAGTTCTTGCAACTTCACCTTCGCCCAATATCATTGTTTTGTTTTCTTTTCATTTTTTATATTAAAAGCAAAATAAAAACGTACGTGTAATGATGATTTTGTAGCACAAAGAGTGTTATTTCCAATGGTGTATTCGAAGTTAAATTTAGTCTTGGTTTCTTTAGAAAAATATATCTCTTTCTGGATGATATTGTATAATTTGGTCTTTGTTACTACCTGATCGTGTTGCAACAATAAATGAGGATTTTTGAATCTTTTTTTCTGTCAAATTTCTAGGATCTGACGTATTTGAAACAAATAACATACAAAGATTTCAGTTCACACATAGTTTCTCGAAACTGTAGTTGATCTGCTTCCAAATAGATAATTCTTGCAAAGGACTCTATTTTTACAAAAATTTCAATTTCCTATTTTTTTAATTAAAGAGTTAAGAACTAATATTAAGAAAATTTACCAAAGCTAATATCGATATAACTTTCGATGTGTCACATTTTGGTTTATTTTTTGTTAGAATTCGACGCAGATAGCTCAAGATAGTTGAGAAGTAGAAACTTTTCAAATTTCAAAAACGTGGCAAGATCTTTTTTAAGGTGTTTAGCTTATAGCTTTTCTTGTTTCGTAGATTCGTTCAGGAAAAACAACTCTGGTACAAAATTTGTAGTTCAGACTTTGCTCTTTCTAACAAAAAAAAAAATTTGATTGGTTTAGAAGCTGGCAATATGATCTAGTATAGGTTGACATTTTCTCCAAGACTTTTGCATCGCATGTTACTTGCATGTGATGATTTTGGAATGTGTGAAAGGTCTCGAACAATATAACCTTTATTTTCCTTAATATATATATATATATAAACAGTTTATATATCTTTTCTGACACTGCTAGCCTCTAAATGCAAACACCATTTTTCTCTTAAACTTTCTTGACCTACTGTTTCTCTTGAACTCATCAAGCTCCTAGCGCAAAGCCGTTCATTATCTTTCAAGGCGAAACGGAAGGGAAATATCGCTCTGAAGAGTTTCTTGCTGCAAATTCAAATTATTTTTAACGGTTACTAAAATATTTGAGCTATGAATAATGAATTTTCTTAATTTTATATAGGTTGCATGCAAAGTAGGGCTTTCTATAAAAACTGAGACGTACAATACACTTTATCTACTATTAAAGAATTATTGAGAAACTTTCTAAAGTATGAAAGTCGATAAAGTTTTGCAAAGACGACTTTTGTATCGAGTTGATTTTTAAAAAAAGTTTTTCTTCAAACTCTAGAAAAAAAAAATATGAGGGAAAAAAAACATATTATAAGAGCTTTTTTCTGACGATGTTTGATATCAAACTTTTTCTTACTCAAAGTTAATCTCCAAAACTTTTTCCTATGTTTTTTGAAGTTCAGACGTGTCAAACATTGACTAATAAGATTCATTCTTGAAAAATCAAACGAAAATTCGATTAACACACCTTCTATCAGTGGACATCTATCAACGATTAACCACAATGATAAACTGACAATCGACGAACTGAAAAACTGCTTAGAGCAACAGTTTCACGAACACAATAAGCAGTTTAGCAATATAATACATCGGATCAATGATAGTTTGTCGAGGATTAACAACTAGTTCGTGGTGAATAATCTTGTCGTGGCAATAAATATACTAATCTAGAATGAGCAGAATATTGCTTTATCAATGCTGCTCTTTTTATTGCTTCGAGTGATGAGCTCTTTCAGCAGATCCTTTAGACTTGTTATTTTTCTTCCTTCATACCATCGTTATAACTTCATTCTTTTATAGTTTTTTTTTCTTTTTCTTATTTTATTTTAATTCATTTCACTATTGATATATACGGTCCTAGAGCTGAATTGTTCCTGTAGGACAGACATTGGTATAGGGCTAAGCTATGTTAATGATAAAAAAATTCATTTTGATTAAATATCTTACGAAGAAATTATATAAAAATAAATCATGCAAACAAAATTTTGGTATTTTAGCCATTGTTATTCATAGAAAAAAAGTCTTACGCAGTCGAATTTTTTAACAAGTCAAAATCATCGAAAATAGATTAGAAAAAAAAATCTATGCATTAACTATTTTAATCAACAACAATCAGATTAGAAAAATTTTTCTAATTATTAAGTTTTGTCTTTTTCTAGTAACATAGAACAATTCAATGACTAGCTATGGAAATAATTTTATAAAATAACTTATTATTCAACCAAAAACTGAGGAAAATTTCAATAGTTGAAAAGAAGTACGGATATGAGAAAAGGCAAATTCCTAGAGCTGCACTTGAACTGACCTGATTTTTGTGCTTTTATATTTATAAATTGTTATAAAAGTAAGAATTCTATTTTCTGATTAAGTAGTATATAAGTATTATGTATAAAATCGATCTCTTAAGCCAACACGAGACTAGATGGATAAGTTAAAATTAGTCTTCGTATTGTTATTTCAAAGAAAATCCATAAAGAAAAGAAAAAGTAAGAATGGTTCGACGGAAAAATTTGAATATATGTTTTGTCAAAGTTGATTGAAAAGAAATGTAGAAGGAGAAACCGCGATCGATTTTTCCGTTTCCTCTTAGATATCTTTAGTAACATTTATCATAGATTGTGTTTGACAAAGTCGTACAATCGAAGATCCATCATGTGTACACTACTATAGTATATAGCCATAAATATTTTTATCATGACCATATTAATAGAACATAGTCATTTACAAAACGAATAAACATCTTGCTCTACTTTCCCATAAGTATTGTCACTATATTTAACATTTTAATTTCTTATTGAGATAAGATTAACATATTTTTCTTAATCAATAACCATTGGGAATCCGCTAGATACTATTTTAATGGAGAGAATTTGTTTTCATTTTCTCTCAACAATTTTTGTTCTTCTATGACAAAAGGAAACTTTCTAAACTCGTGAAAAACTAGATCGTGTTGCATAGATTTTGAAAAAGATAGACAACAACTAAAATTGACATTATTTATTAAGGAATATAATTTACAATGCTAAGAAAAAAAAAAAAAAATTATTCAACAATATTTAATTGAATATAGTCAAATAATATATTTCGATAACCGTAGTCACTAGTTATTTTAAATCCAAAATAAATATTCGATAATTCGAATACTTTTATTTTGCCCATGCTTTCAATAAACCAATTTTGATTTCCATGTAATAAATAGTTTGATTCAAACCAATCATAATTCAGTTTTTTTTCATCGACTTCACAATCAAGACCACGATCAGCTAATGCAATAAAATAACATTCTACATATTTTTCTCTATTACGATTTTGACTACAACATTCAGTAAAGTATGAGAAATAACTTTCATTCTTATCTAGTTTAATGCGGCATAGAATTTCATAGATTCCAGGTAATATTGATTTAAATTTACCTTTTATACCAAATTGACAAATATTTATGTTCGAATATAATCGAACACATAGACCCATTGAACTACTTGAATCATATTCATAATGTGAATGTATCGTATTCGAACAATTTTTATGACCAAGTGAACATCGTAAGTATACGGGAAAGAAATCCAGACATGATAAACGTTTACATTCAATTAAATAGAAATAAATTAGTTTAGACCATAGTATTTGACAAATATTTTCATTAGTTAAATATTTATTTCGATTTAAATAATATTGAAATAATTCTTCGATTTTTAATGACATATTATAATGATTTGTACGCGGACGTTTTTTTTGCTTAACTATTCGTTTATAGGTTATATATCCATAACTATCATTTTTACAATCTAATACATTCCATAACCATAAACAACACATTAATTCTAGTAGTTTTTGATAAGATTTTTCAAAATATATTTTATCTTGTTCTGTATTATATAAAACATAATCGGAATTTTTCGTGTTTTCGAATATTTCATGAACATAACGGTGATATAATTTAAATCCAAAATGATTCCGAATCAATATTATCCAAAAATAATTATTTTTTTCAATTAAAATGTATAATCGTTTGCATACTTTCAATAACTGTGTTATATCACTAAACGATAGATATTTACATATATTATATAAAACAGAATGTGGTAGATCATCTAGAAACATTTTGTTCTAAAAAGAAAAAAGTCAACATAATAATTTTTGTTTATAGATTTCTTTAAAAGATAATTTCAGACATAGACAAGAAGATGAAACGAAAAATTGAGAATCGTTATAGAAATGGCACGATAGTAAAGCCCATCGAGTCTAACAATTCCTCGACCCGAATCCAGATCCTACTGACTAAAACTTTTTCAATTTGTACCCAAT
>CAJNSZ010003035.1:0-12480 GCA_905329745.1 Rotaria sp. Silwood2
TTTGTAGAGAATTTTAAGCGCTTTCTTTTGATAATTAAGACAGCTTTACTTACAGTGATAATAGACAGGAAATCTTAAAAATACTGGGAGGCTCATTATTCCTGGGACACCCGATATTTTAATAACCAATCACACAATAATAGTAGATAACTATTAACAATCACTAAGACCAAATGTCATAACACAATTAAGGGGTCCAAAGCTAAATGGTTGCAGATTATCCTGCCTAGTCATGAAGATAATGTATAAAGCAACAATGAGAACAACGATTTTGTATAATCGTGAAGAATGCCAGCTTCCACATTGATTAAAGCTACATTCGAGCCAGGAAAAATCAAGTAATGGATCTTGCAGCACCATGTAGTATGTCTTCTTGAAGCTGTTACCAGCATAAAGTCACTATTTCTAGATATCCAGTGAAGACTATGAGAAGCTACACTACATATACCATGAGCACAGACACAGACTACTACGCGATGACATTGCGGGGCCGATTATTCCAACCGTTTAATAGTAGCTGATGAGTTCTCCACACTTCCTCATGTTGTCAATGCACCATTATCCATACTTCTTTATCAAATCCCTGAAACATTTTTAACCAAGCTATATACTTCATGAAGGCAGATGAGTACTACCGATACATAACCTACGTTGACACACGGGCAGCGGTGTAATATATTGCATGCATTGTTGCGCGGACTCTCCTTTATACACTGGTTGGTGAGGTCAGGATACCTTAGTTATATAGCAGCTGACGATTTAAGGGCACCCGCGTTATATAGTAGATGATGATTCAAGGATATTCCCATTATATAGCATATGATGATCTAAAGGTACCCCGTTATATAGTAGATGATAACCCAAAGGTATCCTAGTTATGTAGCACCTGATGGTTCATGAGTACCCACGTTACACAACAGATGATGACTCAAAGATAGCCCGTTATGTAGTAGATTACCTATGAATGATCCCGCTACATGGCGCACGTACAATTATGGGTGCCTTCATAAATGTTTATTCACTTTTATGAATTTTTAAGAAAAACCTGTTTTATAGGAAACCATTTACTTTGAATCTTTTAAAGTAAAGGCTTAAAGTATGTTTAATTTAACTTTAACTTTTAAAGCTCAGTATTATTTTAAACTTTAATCTTAATTTTCAAAGTTTAAAGTGCGACTTTGAACTTTAACCACTTTAACATTCGAAGTTTAATGTTAAAGTGCCACCCCTATTTGCGACAAAAGAGGATTGAAATATTTGCATGTCCTTCGAAGTTAAGAGATCAAAAAAGCACCCTGTAATATCCGTACTTTATTTCCAAATGAGCTTTTATTTAATGGACTTAAGGTGATATTTCCCAGTACACGCCAAAATTAGACTTAATATCGCCAAATTGTTCTGAAAACAATAATATAGCCTCAGAACAAGATTCAGTTCTCTTAACTACAGATCTTTCGTGCTACCTACACTGAATATAAGCTATTAATTGAATATTGTCAAACAAGAATCGCAGTAGAGTTGGTAACAGGAAAGTAGAACTAGAGTGTGGATGGAGTATAGCTGGAGTACAGGTGGAGTACAGGTGGAGTACGGGTGGAGTACGGATGGAGTACAGGTGGAGTACGGGTGGAGTACAGCTGGAGTACAGTTGGAGTACAGTTGGAGTACAGTTGGAGTATAGGTGGAGTACAGGTGGAGTACAGTTGGAGTAAACGTGGAGTACAGCTGGAGTACAGCTGGAGTACAAATGGAGTACGCACTCTAGGAGTCTCGCTTTTTCCCCCTTGGCAGAATTTCATGCTCTAGCTTTCTAGCCTATTGAGAGTAAAACGCAGGGGGGGGGGGCAGATTTACGATCCTATCCGGCGGGGTCCTTAGTACACAAAGTTTCCTGAATGTATCCTGATAAAAAAAAAATTGCACGTGCTGGATTATACATTATTCAATAGCAAATTCAGATCCAGTGTCGAGGATTAGCGGGTTCATCGCACATGCTGCTGGTGCAATTGGCACGGATCGCACGGATCACCATCTAATTCGAACTAAATTAAAGTTTGATTTGAGAAGTAGAAGGAAAATAAGCAAACAGAAGAATATTACACTTAATAAGAAAAAATTGCAAGATGAAGAACTTACTAAAGCATTTTCGAGTGAATTGTCAAAACGAACAACTACATTGACCACTACATATACAAATGCAAATATTGACCAAAACTACGAGGAATTTGTGCATTTTGCCAACCAACTGGGTAAAGCAGTTTTTGGACAAGCAAACAAGATTAAACAAAAAGAATGGGTAACCGAAGAGATCCTGAACATTGTTGAGAAAAAGCCAGAAGCCTTTCTGCAGTGGCAAAATAATCAGAACACAAAATATGGTCAAAAATACCATCAACAATATCAACAACTTAGAAATCTGACAAAGAAGAAGATCAAAACAAGACAAGTGGAATATTGGGATGAACTCAGCGAAGAAATTGAGAAAGTGATTAAACAACATGATTCTACAACGGCGTTTAATATGATCAGACAGCTCAAATGTGGGAATGGAAGTACAGAAAATCTACCAATACAAGATAAAGACGGCAAGATCCTTATAAATTCAAAAGATGTACTGGCAAGATGGAAAGAAAATTTTAGTGATTTACTCAATGTATACTCAAATATTGATCCAATCATCATACAAAATGTAACGGAACCATTTATCCCGTCAAATGGGCAATTCCGTCAAGATAAGGCGCCGTCTCTCATCGAGGTTGAAGAAGCCA
This sequence comes from Rotaria sp. Silwood2, assembly GCA_905329745.1. Lineage (NCBI taxonomy): Eukaryota > Metazoa > Rotifera > Eurotatoria > Philodinida > Philodinidae > Rotaria > Rotaria sp. Silwood2. The sequence goes on from CAJNSZ010003035.1 coordinate 2,769, forward strand.
TGAATAAAATGAAGAGTGGAAAAGCCCGCGGTAACGATGGTATTTCGACTGATCTCCGGAAAGCTGGTAGTAAATCTATGGCTAAATGGCTGCATGAAATAATTGTTGAAATATGGGGAAATGAACAAATGGTAGAAGATTGGACAACTGCAATCCTGATTCGAATTTACAAAAGCAAAGATGATAGGAAAATATGTGACAATTATAAAGGCACATCTCTTCTTACAGCAGCTAGTCAAGGTTTTTCACGCATCATACTAAACCGCATACAAAATCTCGTCGATATACAACTGCTAGAACATCAAGCAGGTTTTTACAAAAATCGTTCAACAACAGATCAAATATTCATTCTGAAGCTGATTATGGAGAAGACACAAGAATTTAACAGACCACTTCACTTGTGCTTCATCGACAACCAAAAAGCCTACGACTCTGCCAACCGGAATCTCCTATGGCGTATTTGTAGACATTATGGAATAAGTGACAAACTTATCCGGATGCTAAAATTGCTTTATAAAAACACGAAAGCAAGAGTACGTATCAACGGCGAGCTATCCGACAGTTTTAATATCTAAACCGATGCCATGAAAGATGGTATCCTCTCGTCAATACTTTTCAATATCATTTTTGATTTCATGATGCGGCGAGTTCTTGAACAAACTGGTAATATTGGTGTGAAATTGGTCTATAGTAGTAATGATTTTTTCCATCCAAACCGGGATAAATGCAAGAAACTCAACATCTCCACACTAATGTATACGGATGACTTGGTGGCTAGATGTCCCAACATTGCAGACCTCGAATGCTTCATTGAAACTTTTGAAACTGTTACTCAAACAGATGGTCTCTCAATGAACGTGAAGAAAACATGTATTATGTCAGTTGCAAAAATTAATGAACACTCAGCAAGACGGATTATTAAGAATCAACAAGTTCACACACACGGTGATATATCAATTCGTCATCAAAAAATTGAAAATGTTGAAGAATTTTCTTATCGGAGATACCGCATCACAAATGATAATTCAATGAAAAAAGAAATTGAAACTTGAATTACAAAAGCATCAAGGGCTTTCAGCATGCTAAAACAAATAATATGGTCCAGAAAAACAGTTTCCATCCGATTAAAGCTAAGAATATTTAGGGCCTGTTTCGTGCTAGTTCTATTGTATGGAAGTGAAGTGTGGACCATGACGATATCACAATAACGACGCCTCGCAACATTTTATCACAAATGTCTCTGTACAATTCTTAGTATTAATATCAATGACAGAATGACCAATGATCAGCTGCTAAAACTAGCTGGACAATCTTTTCTGACTGATATTCTACGACGAAATTGACTTTGATGGTTTTGTCATGTCAACAGATTGAATACAAATAGTCGTGAAGCATCAATGGTCACAAAATTCATGCTCAGCTACTATCTGTATTCAAAGAGACCATGAAACATTGGTATAAAAAAAGGCAGCCAGATAAAGTTGTAGAAGATTTAGATAAATTGGAAATTAGAAACTGGAGATGACAAACACTAGACCGAAACTAATAGCGATGTGTTACAGTGTGTTCTACTGTAACGTATACCTCGATTCTATCTATTCTCTTTTCTTTTGTCTTTTCGTTTTTCTCTATTTTCTTGTCTTTGTTTTCGCGTGCTTATATAAACGTTTGTTTTCTAACAGAATAAACAGAGAGAATAAAACACACACACACACGTTAACTGTGTTCGTCGCTCTTCGTGAGCGAGAACGCTAACACGATGGATGATCAACAAATACACACCATCAAAACCAACATCATCAGGTATCCCCAATATAGTTCAAAATCTCAAACAACAAACACTGTTGCGGAAACCAATCATAAAAACAACAACGATCAGCATGCAATCAAAAGTAACAGATATCATATCTGGCAATATGGACGGCTCTTACTCTTGCCACAAGTGTAAGAAAACTTTCAAACTACAAGAAATAAGCAATAACGTCATGTCGCGTGCAAAATCTGGTACCAACAAAACAATATTATATTGAAATAACAATAAGTCTCAGTCCGAAGAAGCTAAGTCTCATACATCTTGTGTATTATGATGGATATCATCGAAACCAAGTCTTAGTGACCTGGAGGTACTAACCGGACAACGACCGAATGTGTGAGATAATCGACGATCAAGCAGACCATTCACTGGATGATTATAACTGTATAAAGGGTGGCTGCGAAGTCCTGTCTCGATTTGAATAATACGTTTTTCTTTTAACGAAAAAATGCAGTAAAAGACGCTTTACAAAATGGTTTTTAATTGACTTCGATAGCTCATATAGTAAGAAAATTATAGGTTTGGCAATGTACTTTACGAAAAAGAAAAATTAACTGAACTTTCTTCGTATGTTGGATCTTTCATTGAAAGTTTCGCAACTACATCAAAACAAAAGACTCTTCGATCGGGTTCGTTCTGTTTTAATCTAAAATGATTGCTTTTCCCTGTCTAACTGCAAAATCAAACTTCGATCACGTTTTCTGTTTCTTACTTGGGCACATTGTTGGAAATGGAGGTTTTCAACTTTTGAAACTTCATTCTCGGGCACATCATCCGCTCTAAAAAAATCTTTTTTAGAGAAAACGAGAAAGAGTGCATTCAAAAGTATCAAACACAAACTGAGTTATCACTTTTTCTAAGCTTTTCATGAAAATAATAGAAGAAAAAGTTCAAGTCGCAAAAAATTCCGAATTTACAAAGTTTTCATCTTTTTGCGCCTCGTTTATAATTTACTTAGTTTTCTTGATTGGAGTTCTGAAATAAAAGTTTAGGTATGATTTTGTAGAGAATTTCAAGACACGTCTATTAAAAAAAGAATTCGCTCTAAGGGATCTAAAGTACAGGAGTGCAAGCAAAAATACCAAGATTCAATTCACCGTTGATTTTTCTTTTTCGTGAAGCACATTGACAAGCCTATAACTTTCTTATTATATGAGCTAGCGGGGTCAATCAAAAACCATTTTGTAGAGCGTCTTTTATTGCATCTTTTCGTTAAAAAGAAAAATTTTGAATCGCGTATTTTGTTAAAGAAAAACGTATTATTCAAATCGAGACAGGAGTTCGCGGCCACCCTTTATACGGTGTTATAAGAGAACTTTCTTTTGTTCTTTCTCTTTTACTTTTTGCATCCTTCTGTTGTATTATATTTGATTTTCACTTCACACCGAAAGGTCAGGGTATTTAAATAAAAAATTAGTGACTCATTTAAGTCAGTTATTAACTTAGTGCATCATTATGAGTAGTACAATAAATATCAATAGCCATGATATTAGAATATTTCTTGTCCTGCAGATATCATCTAAGGATATGACCGATAGATTTACTCACTGAAATAAACATCACTGCAAACATACATTGCCGACAGTGACACCGTCGAAGTGATAGAATATCGATAGCCATGCCATCATCGACCGCTCCATGTCGGTTCCAGAACTACTACGAACCATGATAGACAAACCACAGATACTATGGCCAATCGTTACAGACGACCTTCACAGCTACCACAGTCCGTGATAGTCTGACCATTGAGCCATCTCAGATCGTGACCAACGGCCATCAGAAAGCATCACTGACCGTGATAGACTGCCTCCATTGATCATCATAGATCGTACTAGGCAGGCTCCATAGGGCATCACAGACCGTGAGAGACGACCTCCCAGGTCGAGCAATCAGAGCGTAAAATCTTATCAGATCATAACTCTGATCTTCTATGATCTAATAAGATCCAATGAAAACCGTACAAAAAAATGCAGTCTCAGAAATCTTACATAAGATCGTACTTTAAGATTCTTGAAAGATCTTGCTGTCGTGTACCATATTAGTCTAAGATTGTAGAAAGTTTCATGCGATGGTAAGATCTTTTTAGAATCTTATAGTACGATATGATGTAAGATTTCTGAGACTGTTTTTTTGTTCAATTTTCACACGATGTCGTCTGGGTCTGTAAGATCTGACGTCTGCTTTTTTGACCTGGCCTCCAGCGAATATCAGAGACTTTGGCAAACAGACTGTGGACACCATCACATACAGTCACAAAGAGCCTTCAGAAGCATCTCAGATCGTAGCAGGCAGCCTCCAGAAACCAACACAGACGCTCACAGACAAGTGCTGGATCCATCACAGAAAGTGGCAGACGAGCTCTTGACGCCACGAGATATCGAGAGAGGCAGGCTTCAAAGGCCATCATCGGCCGTTACAAGCGACCCCAGAACCATCACAGACTGTGACAAACACGCTCTAGGAATCATGAACGATCGTTAGACACGACCATCAGAACTATGACAATTCGTCACAGTCAGACGCCAGAACCATCCCAGATCGTCATTATCAGTCTGCAGGAATCATCACTGACTGTGACGAACAGTCTTCACTGACCATCAGAAACTGTGTCAGATATACTATGGTGATCATCAGAGATCGTTACACATGACCTCCAGAGAGTGCCAAAGATCGTCCCAGGCCAAAAAACCAGACGTCTGGCTGTATAAGATCTCATACATACAAAATTTTCTATAGGATCGTAGACAAAGATCACTCATGATCCTATACTCAATACTTTTTGCAAGATTTTGTATGACTCGTATTGTACAATTAAAGCAAAAATCTTGCAAGATTCCAAGATTAAGAAACGTACAATAACAGATTGATTGACTCTTTTCTGAGCACATAAGATTGCATAAGAATCATAAACAAAGAAACATACAACAATACTTAAGTCAGATCTTGCATGCTTCAATCTGATTACATTGGGCCAGATGCATGTTTTTTTTCTTATCAGAGAATTGATGACCAAGTTCTTTTTCCATATTAACAATATATAGATAACTAGCGAGAATCTGTACACACTGCCCGGTTGTTTGTGTTCACCACCGAAAGCAAAGTTTTCACAAAGGTAAGGATATTGTCAAAGATGTGGTTATACCTCTCATATCTACTATTTCCACGCTAGTATTTGAGCGGAGAGGTGCATGGGAACAGTTGTAGGTTTGGAGGAAGGCTTTTAGACCTAGGCGTAATGTGGATGTTACTTGATGATCTGCATCATAACCGCAACCTCACTCGTACACACGCCACTAGTGCTCGGTGTGACCGCCGTGACTCACGGCAGGCATGGTCACGATCACGGTCATGGCCGTGATCGTGACCGTGACCGTGACTGTGATTGAAGTTTGATCACGGTCAGTCACGAGAACTTTTTCGAAATTTTGGAAACTCCTCAGGAGGAGTAGGAGGACCTTCGCGAAGCTACCATCTCCCACTCGGTCGTCAGTTTTTATGAAAAATTGGGAAGTTTGTAGTATTCGTTATTTTGGAAATCGCTGAGGGGAAATACGGGCACCTCCGCGAAGCTACCCTCCCCCGATCATTACTTTTAATAGTAAACAGAACCCTAGTCTCAATCCTGTTCATTTCTTGAGAAATTTTGCAAGGATCTGCGAGGATCCTGAATCTCCAAGATCTTTTCAAGTTTTCCTCAGGATCCCGGCTCAATTCCTCCTGCCAGGGTTTCTCAGGTTTACAGGATCCTGTTTAGGATTTATTTCGGTTCCTGGCCAGATGTGTTTGTAGACAATGAATACAGGATCCTTCAAAGATTCATTCATGATTTTGCTTATGATCCTAACAGGAATAATGAAGAAGATTCTCTCAAGATTTTATCAAATTTTACACAAGATCTGATACGGATCTTAGTAAAAGGACCCAGTCAACTTTTGCAGCTAAAACTGAGGAGCGTTGCAACAAAAAGTCAACAAGAGAGTATATCAGTGGCTGTTCTTGTCGGTTAATACAAATAGAACTTTTGTTCACACCCACAACCACATCTTGTTTTCTAATTTATTCCAAGTTCAACAACAATGGTAACCTTTTCAGGATCCTGATGTAATCCTTTTTCGAATTCTGTTAGGATCTTGAAATTACGTGGCTACACACTTCTTTCAGGATTTCGTCGTTTCCTCAGGAAAAAGAGCGAATCCTGGAAGGATTCTGACTGAATCCATAAACGATCTGGTAAGAAGACATCAAGGATTTTCTTTAGGGAAACTTTGCAGTAGCTCTTTCTGAAAAGTTATTTTTTCATATTGAGAAACCATAAAGAAGGGCCGTGACTCACGGTCACGGGCTGGACTCACCGTGACCGTGGCCATGACTGTGACCGTGATCAATCCATCGTGGCCGTGACGTGATCGTGACCAAAAAAGTTGGTCACGCCGAGCATTACACGCCACACCGGACGCACATCCATACTCACTCTATAGCACCCACTAACATTACTCTCATCCCTATGTCTCACGTTCCGCACCACATCCGCCAAACCACACTTTCCTCACCTCCGCACCGCACTCTATCACACCCGGCTCTCACACCCCAGAATCACACTCTTATACCACACATCTCCACACTGCACCTTCTAACTCTCACACGACATCCATACCCGACGTACAGAACGTCCCTCTCACCCCTATATCTATACTCCACACTCTACGACGGACCTAACCCACCCACTTTCACTTCACTGCACCCTACCGCCCAACCATATCCTGACATTTGACCTTCCGCCTTTAGTCTGGCCACAGGCAGACACACAAACACACACTGAACGTTATATACAGTGGTTTGCAAAAAGACTTGGAATAATCTTACAACATTAACATTTTTTATTTTCTAGATCCTCTTGATACTTTGTTTTGCGGCTATTGTACATTTATACTAAGCAGACCATCCACTAAAAATATTCACATATGTGGTTGATTGTTATTCGGTTGTTGTTTAATATTAAGCTGACATAGTAAACACAGAGAGTGGGAAATCACATCATATTTCTGTATTACATTATTGAAACGAAGGCATGTATTGCATCACGAAAGTTCTCGGATATACAAAGGTACTACTATCTACAACCAGTTAGGTCTATAAAAAACTCAAAATTCAATACTCTGTAGGATAGCGAGCAATCACAAGCCGAAAAAGTATGGCTGATTCCAGATGCAACCACGCATCACGTCAACTAATTAAACTACATAATGAGGCCCTATCGAGAGAATTGCCTGAAAACTAGTGCACAACGTGAGTTAATTGTTTTCACAATCATAATCTAACGCTATTTGAATTTTTTCACGTATGAATATTGAAAAATGTTGTAATCAATTTTATTCGCAGCAAACAAAAACAAATGTGCCTTGGCTACCAAATGAAAACTATAATGAATAAAATATTGAATTATTCCCTCGACTGTAGGGAGGGTCATATGAAAAAAAAATAGTTTGTGTGCGTGTGTATGTGTGTCTGCATCGGGGTCAAAAAAACTTTCACTTTAGAAAATTTTCCATAAAGGTTGACGAAAGGAAATCGGGGTCGGGTAATCCGAATCTGAATTCGGTTTCTCAAAATATTGAAATGAATTTTTTAGGATTAAGGGAAGGTTTTTTTGAGAAAATAACGATGTTTTAAAGGTTGACGAAAGTAAATCAAGGTCGGAGAATCCGAATCTAAAGTCGGTTTCTGAAATGTTGAAATGAACTTGTTAGGTTGAGGAAAGAGCTTTTGAGAAAATAACGATGCTTTAATGGTTGACGAAAGTAAATCAAGGCCGGAGAATCCGAATCTGAGGTCAGCTTCTCGAAATTTTGCATTGAATGTTTTTGGTTCACGAGAAAAGGTTTTTTTGAGAAAATAATTTTTTCTAGAGCCTAGGAGGGGTTATATGAAATAAAATAAATTTTTGTCTGCTTTTGCCAGAGTGAAAGGTGAAACGTGATAAAAAATGTTGGCTAAGTGTTTGATTCTCGTACTTTTAATGTTGAACTTTCAACCAATTCGATCTTTCAGACTGAAAAATAAGTTAATCCGACATATATGATAAGTTCTCCCTTAATCAGCTGTTTCATAACTGGGTGTCCATGGATGAGACTTGTATACTTCTGTCTGATACAGTTGAGGGTCAAGTGAGTCGAACCGACGAACGTTACTTGTGTATATTAGGACTCTGAACTGATATTTATGAAATAAGAAAATATTTTTCGAAAGCAGTTGAACTAGCCTATAATACAGACTAAACATTTGTTTGAAGTCTTTTTGCAAACCACTGCATATAGAGATACATAATACTCCCTAATAATGCGCTGCGTAACCTATTCTAGAACCTTCGAGAATATTTTCTTTAGTTGACCATTTGATCATGCCTGACGTAACATCATTGAAAAATCCAGAATTTTCTATAACGTTCCAGCAAGTTCGAGATGATTGTAAGAGTCAGGAAGATCCTAGAGCATTATCAAAGAGTATATATTGCTAGAACTTTCCACAACTCCAGTATATTTGATTTGGCAGTTAACTTTTAAGTTTTGAGCCAGTACAGACGAACACACACTGAACATCATATGTATAGACAAGTAAAACTGTTGTACTGATAAATGTTTTATATTACTTAACGAGTAAAATAATTTGCGACTTCGCAAATAAATGTTTTGTATAATAGATTGATTAAAGCACAGGCATATCTAGAGAATTTAGACTCAACAGACAAGATTTTCCTTCACAATATATTTGCACGGAAAAGTGTAGATTGTCACTCTTTTTCCAAGGCTATTACGTGATGATAACTTTATTTTTTTTCCATTTATCTTCTACCATGCATTTCAACATATATTCCTTTTGGGTATTTCCACCAGATCTCAACCACGGTATACAAAACTGATCTCCGATTTTGATGAAATTTTCAGCGTTTGTAGAGATTTTAATTCTAAGCATTTTGATAAAACAAATTTTTTAAAAAGCTTTTATTTTAATGGAGATTGACCCAAACTACTATAAGCACTAAAGACCGAAAAACTGTGGCTTTTTCACCATTTTCCCAACAGTTTTCGGTCCTTTTGTACCATCGAAACAAGGTCAAAAAAAAAAATTTAGACCATATTCGGATTCCTTGCGAAAAGGCGCATCAAACCATGCTAGATATGTCTAAACTTTTGAAAACAATTGAGCCGTATATGCTGACAGACCACATGCCAGTACAGGTTATCTTAAGTGCTTCATTATCCCAAACAGCCGAATTGCTCGATAGAGTGGTATAGTGTATTTGATAGAGCTTTTCTTGCTCTACAATTTCTATAATACAGAATTCCCAGCGTTTTTGATACACATAAAATATTTAGTCCACTTTATTTTCACCTATATCCTTAGGAGAGGATGTGCTACGGAGCTGTCAGAAAAAATCTTTTAATTTTCGATTCAGTTATCCAAAACGAAAGGTCTAGTCAAACTACAGCTAAATCCAAAATATCAGGTCATTTGGTTTTACGTAAGGTAAACGCGAGCTGCAACAGGTATGAAAGGTCTAGTTTGACCTCGAACAAGTCACTAAAACAAGGGTGTGCTTAGTGTTTTGACATTATCTTTAGAACGGCTTGACGGTTTGAGATCGGGAACATCTCAGTAGATAGATAACAGTGTAGACTACAAATTTGTCTTAGTTACGTAACCGATATATACGGTAAATAAAACGACATCATGTCAAAAACTGTCAAATCTCAAGAAATCTCACCTTCAGTTATAGTGATATTTTGGACTGTTTTTTTTTCTATAGTGTACATGCTGCTAGAATTTCGTTCTTCACCAAACACAGATCTCATCAAGACACATCTTTTGACATTAATTTGTCTAGCAGAAACCACTGAGGGG
>CAJNSZ010003036.1:0-12478 GCA_905329745.1 Rotaria sp. Silwood2
CACCCACACCCACACCCACACCCACACCCACACCCACACCCACACCCACACCCACACCCACACCCACACCCACACCCACACGCCACACCCATGCCTATCCGTGCTACTCGCAAGAAGAAAGTGTCTATTACAAACAGATAAATGTGCGCTCGCAGCTTTCTTGAGCACTTGTGTACTAAATATTTGTGTCGCTGTATCTGCAGTAATGAACGAGGATCTATGAGTCATTAATGAATCGATAATGCTCGTCTATTTCTAGGGAGCAAAGCATGTTGTGTTAAAACATCGAATAAGATGTTCATTTCAGAGAGCTCTATTGGTATTTGACCGAATATGTCTTCATAAGAGTGGATTTGTTAATTTGTAAGGGTTGTCGCGAATACAACACTTTCTAATCATTATCACGGAACTACACATTCGATTCTCTGCAAGACGAGTTAATCGGATCATTGTTAGCCCAAAATCTGAACATATCGGTAGTGCCTATAATGCCCTCTCCTTATATTATTAGTAGAATGGTGTGGGTGAGTGTGAATATGTAGGCATGGGTGGGGTGGGCGTGGATGTCGGAGTGACTGGGCTGCTGGTGCCAGCGCGAATACAAGACTTTTTTTCATTGACATACACACCCACACCCACATCCACTCGCACACAAACACATACCCACATTCACACTCAACAGCACCTTAACCCAAACCTACACCCATCCCATAACATAACAAAAAAAAAAGTAGCAAGTAGTTTGTTCAATTAATTGTTCGGTAAGGCCTGCAATGATTCTCTGAACGATTGAAATAGAATGCAAGTGAATTAAAGTAGGTGTCTCCATTTCTCCTATTCTCCGTGAACAGTGAAAAATGGTGTTTACAACACACTGAAAGGAAAGGAAAGTAAACCTTTTTTTCCGTCTGTCGCTTCCTTAAAATCTGAGGACGGCCGGAATCAGAGAAATTACATCAGCAATCGCGACTTGTTTGTCTTATTTTTCTCGGAAGTAATAGGAGCAACACTCTGAGTAGCTCACTGAAAAAAGAAAGAGGATAGTTTTTCACGATATTCAATGAGCAATATGTGAAGCAACCGACTGAATAATTTGACTAGAAACAAGTACTCTGGAACAGCAGCAGTGGACAAGAGGACCAGTCGATGGAGAAACAGTCCATTTTTATGCAGGAATGGCTCACAACGTGAGGTTATATATATCAAGGAGAAATGCGAAATGACATACGAAAATAAACATAAAAGTGTTAATTAATAACGTTCAATAATCATACAGAAACATCTGAACGACTCTATGTATATCCTAGAACATCAACAAGCAAAAATTTAGTTCATTCTACCGATTATTTCTCTTCCATTCTTAATCTTTTCACTGCAATTATTATCCTTCACAAACAGAGAATTAATCCATTTCTCCTAATAAAAATTATGTTTCACCTTATGATGACAGATATACTTCAACCATTTCTAACGATAAATATGCGAATTCTGATAGTAATTATCGTTCTTTGCTTCAACATCTTGTAATAATGAAAAAACAACGATGACACAAGCACAGAATTGATCGATTTCTCCTTCTGTGTTTCATTTTTTATCTTATGACGGTAGTAATGCTTTAACGATGTCTGAATGTAAACATACGATTTCTGGGTGTGGATGTTTTCTTCAATGATACTCACATTCACATCCACGCACCCTAATTCTACTGAAACTACATGCTGACAAAAGGAACGTTAACTTAATAATAACAATTAAGTGAGCTGCTGGATATTCATATCACTGAATTATCTGGTGCTAATTGCTCAGTTTTAATTAAAAAGTCAACGATGAAGTAATTAGTGAATTGTTAATACCCATTCAATTTAAATGCTAAGCTTATTTCTAAGGAATTCTGATAAACATATAAGTGAATAAAGATATCTATAGATGAATTGTATAATATTTACGAGAATATACTGAGTTAATATGTTACGGCAACCTTTGGATACGAACGCGATAGGTTATGGTTGATAAACGCATTGTTCAGTAGATGACACAACCACATCCACCTTCTGCTAAACTGCTGCGTTGGTGAAAAGTAATGATTACGGCTTATCACTTCATATCCCTGACCATTTGTGCTGAATAAGATTTTTGTTGTTTTGCTCTCTTTTCTTAACTAAACATTTTTCAACAGCCTATACTTGCTGGTAAAGCGTTGAACATACTCAATCGCCGTTGACTCTGAGTCAATAAAAGGAATGTTTTTTGCTTTACCTATAGTTTTCCTAGATTTTTACTGGGTTGTCATGGGACATTTGATTTGAAGTAAAGCAACCGTATCATTCGGCATATTTTTCAGTTTTCTTCCTTCCAACGCTGATTACATCTACTAATATCAAACAAAAACTCACTTAAAAATGAAACTGTAAAAATAATGTAGATGATTGTTTCGCAGGCGTTACTTGATTCGTAAATTATTAGATGAAGTGAGTCTGTACCACGAACTTGATAATGACGATTTACTTCGCGATATAAGTTAAAAATCTGAAATAGAAAGATCATATCTGCAGCTTTATATAAAGCCTTTTATCTAGACAACAGCACCAAGAACTAAAGCTTTTAGCGCAATCCCTGCGGCATTAATATATGAAGCAGGATGCAGCTGTAGTTACAACACACAAATATTGTTTTCTTCGATATGCCTTGAGACTCACCTGTCATTTTTTCCTTTACCTACCATAATTGCAATAAAGTAGTAATTGATATATATTTATGCAATTCTAAAGATATAAAGTCGTAAATCGTGTATCCAGAGGCCTACCAGAACCTCTTGTTCATATAGATTTTCTGTGTTACGTTTTTTGAGTGGGTTCGAATTTCTACTCATAAACACTTTAACATTCCTTTCAGATAGTGCTTCACAATAGTACTGCTTAATACTCTGAAACAGTTCCAGCAATGACAAATGAGAATCGAGTGAAAGCGTCTGCATTGGAATACTTCTGTGGAACAAAAAGAAAGAAAACTGAATGAAAGCGGAATTGCTGAAACGCTTCTCTGAAAAAAATAAAACTATAAAAAAGAAAAACTGTGTGAGCTAGAGAATTTCTTACGGAGGAGAAAAGTAAATAGATTAGTAAAGGTATTTCCATTGAAATGGTTTTCTGCGAAAAAAAGTGTAAATTCTGTAAAAGAAATGGTAATACCATCGTTAGAAGACGTTTCTGAGAAATAAATCACAAGAGACAACAGAAAGTATTTGCGGTGAAAAATGCGACGTTAAATTAAAAATGAAAAGTACTTAAAAGCATCTGTGTTGGAAGACTTCTGGGAAACAAAAATAAAAAAGGAAGTTGAATGGCATCGCGCTCGCGGCAAGACCTTTCGGAGATATTAAAAATCAAAGAAAGAAAAATCGTTTGGATCGGAGTATTCCTCTGGCAAGAAAAAAAAATAAAAAACGACTGAAAAAGTTTCCATTGAAAAGCTTTTCTCCGGAAAAAATATAACTTGTGCAAAAGAAATAGCATTGTCATTGTTAGGCGGTATTTCTGAGAAAGTAAAACTTAAAAATCGCGGAAAGGATGTGAGGTAAAAGATGTTGCTGGAAGATTAAAAATAAAAGCTGAACAAAAGGATCTGTACTAAAAGACTTGAGAAATGAACAATGGAAGTGTAGTAAAACGGTCCTTGTTAGAAGAGGTTTTTTGGATAATGAAAATGGTGGAAAAGACAAAAGGCATGCACGGAGTTAATATAAGGACAGAGAATCTAAACAAACCCATTCGATTTTCTTCTGCGAAATAAACATTTAAGGCTCCGATCACTAGTCAAGAGAGAGAAAAAACGCACGCCCATCCACACATTCATACCCACCATACCCTAACATTGCAAATCTATGTATTTGACATGAAAATTCTTATTTTGCAGATAACGAAAAATCTTCGAAATACTAGAGAAAAAACGTGATGCAAAGTTTCATATTTTTCATAGCTAGCCTCAATAAAAAGAGAGATTTTATTCGACATGTACCAACAAAACAGTCATGCATGATTAGTATTCGATGATGGTCGTAACAGTGAATAATAGTCCTTTTCTCAACTAGTGATACACTTCACAATAATAAACAAATGATACTCCTGAGAATGTGAAGCGTGTGGGTGTGGGTGTGGGTGTGGGTGGGTATGGGTGTGGGATTACTATTTTTTTCGTTCACAGTCACATTCACACTCACACCCACCACCCACACCCGCACCCATATTTCATGAAATGAGTCTACATTTGCCACCCGCGAAAATCGAAGCCAATTTTCTCGTTTGATCAGGTAGCACAAGTGTCGGGCAGTGTGTTATTCAACTAGCTAAATCAATTGGTTGTTTTGTTATCACTACAGCATCACCTGCTCGTCATGATTATTTGAAAGGACTTGGTGCTGATGTTTTGTGTTGACTAAAAAGATCTATATGTTGTATCGAAAATAAAACGAGCAACCAATGATCATTTGGCTTACGCTTTTGATTGTATATCAGAAAAGGAAGCAACCGAACAAGTCTGTGCTGCACTCACTGACAATAATTCGCAATTATGCACTGTTCTACCTTTTATAACAAGGGAAATACCATCCCATGTCAAAGAACACAGAGTTTTAATGTATACAATCTTTGGAAACGAAAGAAATCTCTTTGGTCAACATTACAAAGCTAAACCAGAAGATAAAGAATTTGCTGAAAAATTCTATAAATTAGTTTCAAATGTTCTCTTACCTGAAGGACTTCTGAAACCGAACAGAGTGACGAAGATGCCAGGTGAATTGAATGGAGTGGAAGCGGGATTTGAAAGAATGATGGAAAATAAGGTGGTAGCCGAAAAATTGGTCTATACAATAGCTGAAACTAATGGCTTGAATGACTATCGTTGGATTTGTTGTCGTAAAATATGTTCATAGGACACATCTTGTTAATATCCAAAATTAACAGAAACTAACTATCCGTTACCGTATATTGAATTCAATGAATGTCTTGTACGTGTCTACTGATGTAACGAATAAAAAAGTATATTAAAAAAAAACACAATGAATTCCTTTCAAAATGAATAAATAGTATCTTTTCTGAAAAATATACTCGCCTAGAATACATTATGTTTGGGTGTGGGTGTGGTGTGAGATGCAGGTGAAGAAAAAATACAACCTACATCCACACCCACTCCCAGGAATTATTATAGGGTTGATGTACCGATCAATTCACTCGCGTCCTTTTTACTATATAAAAATAATTTCGGACTCAATGAGTTAAAGTCAACCAGTAATCATCAGTAAGTATAGATAATCTTTACCATACAAATATTCATGCAATCCATAGTATTAAATAACCAAAAGATAATGTTTTTCAAAGTTATTCAGAACGCAAAGTCCCAGGACGAGAAGTCGCGTTCCCCGAATCCGAAGGGTTAAAGAAAAGTAGAACATAACATTTATGTTTTCAAGTATACGTCATTGGATTTTTCTTTTCTCTTCTATGCACTATTCTATATGTATATATATATCACGGTTGGAACCAGTCCGGAAAATGCCGGAAATTTGCCGGTTGAAATTTAAAAATAAATATCTTTATTTGACTGTCTTTTTGTAAAAAAAAAAAAAGTATATTATGAATTTTACTATCAAGAAGATGAAATGAGGGTGTGGACGTTGATCTTGTCTAAGACAGCACCCACACTCACACCCACATCCTTGATGAATTGTAAAGAGAATACGCGTCTATTTCCTATATGCTTGCTGAAAGTTTTAATCATATTTCATCAAGAACTTAAATTCTCTAAAATATATTTTTAAAAATAGTTTTTCTTAGCCGAATTTCTTCAGAAGACGATCTTATTCTTTGCAAGGTAATGAGAAAAGACAAAATTTTCAGCTGTCTACATCTATAATATGAAAACCTGTATCAAACAGGTTGAATAGTTCTATTTAACTATTAGCTAATCAATTTCAAAGGTGGAATTGACGCCATCGGATTTTATTTTTAGCATAGTTTGGCTATCTGGAATAACTTTTAAGAAATCAGTTTCATCAGTTACCATTCGATTTGCCGAAAATTCACCAATTTCTGTCAAATTTGCCGAAAATTCACCGGTTCAAGAGCAGTTTTTAACCGACCGGACCGTTTTATCAATCTCTTATCGGTTCCAACCCTGACATATATCTACAAATATACATGGTTGTGTGTGTTCTCTTGATCTGTGCTCTTGTTTCTCTTCTTTTTGATCTATCTTCCTCTATCTTTACGTAGTTAGTGTTTTCCCAATAAAACCGAACTCATGTTCAACTCAAACTTATAGTTAAAATGAGGGTTGCCAAATCTTCTGAAAAGCCAGGAAAATTTCTAATTTGAGTATTTTTCCGATTTTCTTTTCTGATCTGTTGCCGAATTTCAAACGTTTTTAGATGATAGCTTTACTAGCGAAATTAATTAAGAGTATAACACATTAATATTATAGATCCGTATTCTGCTATCTTTCCTTTCTTAATCTTTTGTAGTTTCTGAGTTCTGCAGTCACTGACGAGTCTTTAATATATCAGTAAATTTTTGCGTTGCCGAACTTGAGAATGAATGCTAATTAGTTTTTCTTTTTGAACAATTTTGCAAACATATTTTAGCTCAAAAACATTTATTGAAGGAATTTTGAACAAAGGAAAACTTGAAAAATAATATAGAATTTATGTTCTATAATCTTTATTATTTTTCGTAAACAGAATTTTGGGCTTCGTAAAAGAATCTGACACTAGGTATCTTTTGCTAGATTTTGTTTTTGTATTAACTAACAATCGAAGGCCATGCAACGGCAAATGAAGGAGATTGATCATAGTCGAATCAAATGAATGCTTTCACTCATAGACCAATTAGTTTAAAACATGAGCTGCCAATAGCGTGAACAGGCCGAGATGTTTAAATTGTAAGATATCTACAGTTTGTCATGGGACCACACTACGAAATTTCATCAATCTTTAGTTCTTTTTTTTCGTCTTAGTTGAATCAAATACAACTATTTCCATAACAAGAAGCAATATCACATTCATTTAAAAGCAATTTGACAGCAATCAAAATTTCTATTTATTGCCCTTGTAATTAAAAAAAACTGTTGTCTTAGACTTCGTAGAATTTGCTTTTTAATATGCATGATATTGTTTTTTCTTCTATAAATGTTTCTACTCCATCCAACTATGACGGAAAAAGAAAACTAACCGTTGATAAAATTTCATAGTGTGTGCACACAACGAACTGTAAACTTCTTGACACTCGAATATCTTGGTATGTATACACTATTGGCAGCTCATATTTTTAACTAGTTGATCTAACAGTGGAAACATTGATTTGATCCGACTATGATCAATTTCCTTAGCTTATAGTACACGATATCTTACTCTAAGCTAAAATAATAGTTGTGTTGTCTTTCTTTACTATGAAATACTTTTGGCAACAAAGTATAAGTCGATAAACAAAAAAACAACATGAAGCCTTATTTCTGATTTTTAAGTTTTTCATCTAGTAGCTCTGGTGAAAATATCAGAAGCGATTCTTTTCTTTATTCGTCACAGAAAGAACAAGCAAAAAGCGCATGTGAAAAAAGATCGAGCTCCTGTCTAATTCAAAAATAAATAAACAATTATGCAAAAAGTCAAATTCAAAGGGCAATTGCCCATTTGCTCCTCCCTTGGCTAAGCCACTGGGTGTGGCTGTGAATAAATAGACGATCTAGAGCCACATCCAGTATTGAACATTGAAACAATTTGTTTGAAGATAGAAACAGCAGTGATGAGTTGTGTCTAGAAGTTAGTCATCATAAAGTGTTAAAATTTGTATTTTTCTATATCTAAGTGTTACGTGTTTTGATGTTACAATCACAGGTATTCTACTTAATGCCGAGTATTTTTCAGCAAAATTCAATATCATGATGAATAAGAGGCTTTATAGAAGCAACTTTTCCCCTAAATTGATTATCAATGATGGATTATATTATCGTGACATCGAACTTGTTCGAAATACTGACAATGGAGGTGTTTGTATTGTCCGCGGAAAAATGGCACATATTCGGGTCAAATGAAAGCTGTCACTGCTAAACTAACAAGGTTAAAATATTAGCTGCCCTTGGCTTGCCTAGAGGAAGATATTTAGATTTTAAATTTAGGTATAAAAATGAATCAAGAAAGGTTTTCTCCACTATTATAAGGACAAAACATAGTGTTGTTCGGGGCGATTATGGAGTTTGTAGAGTCTCTCTTTCATATGGCCCGAACAACACTATGTTTTGTCCTTATACTAGTGGAGAAAACCTTTCCTGACTCATTTTTATACCTAAATTTAAAATCCAAATATCTTCCTCTAGGCAAGCCAAGGGCAGCTAATATTTCAACCTTATTAGTTTGGCAGTGAGAGCTTTCATTTGACCCGAATATGTGCCACTTTTTCGTCGGACAGTACAAACACCTCCATTGTGAGAAAATTTAAGAATAATTTAGTGAAATGTTTAGAAGTAAATATCATATTGATAAAACAAATTAGTCTAATTAATCGATTTGATTATAGTTTGAAAATAATTTTGTTTGAATTTGATGAAGAAAATTCTAGATCATTCGATATTCTGTCTCGTTAATCTGAATATAATTCTATTTAAAAACCTTTCTTATTGTGTTTGCTATTCAGATAGACAAATTGAAGGGATAAGGCAAACGAAAGGATTTAGAAAAAAGTCAATTTAATGTGTCAATATGGTAATCATTATTTTATTCCAAATAACTATAATGAACGCCTTTATATCCATATTTGACTAATGTCAATCAGGCTCAGAGATGGAACCAGTCTGGATTTTTGAATACCGGTACTGGTTCAAATAGGTCAGACCGGCCGGTACACATTTTTTACCAATACACATTCTATCTTTTGTATAGTGATAGTTCAAGTAATCGACTTCCATCGAAATTTTCATACGTATTCTGTACAAGATAGCTTTAAGATCATGCAGTTTTGAGCTAGTTTATGCAATAAAACCAAGAAAGAAAAAAGATAGATTGACCGATCTACCGGTACCGGTTCCATCTCTGATCAAGCTAGCCTGTTAATAAACCTACAGGATCAGTTACGACTAATGAAGACTTTTCAAGGTTCGAATGTAGATGAAAACTAATTATCGAACAATTTAAATTTGTTAAAAAATTCAACATTTTTCTTCTATAAGAAAAAGAAAGAGACTTTTTTTAAAGTCGTTTTACAGTTTATTGTAAGAGTATATCTATTATATATTTAATTTTGTAGAACTCGTCGTGCTCTATCGAACCATGGCAAAATATCATCAAAAGAAAAAATTTTTGTTTTCTTTTTCGAAATCTAAATTCGTGTTATCTATATTATAGTTTGTTATTATGTTTATATTTTAGTATAGTTTAGTTTTTCGCTAATACTTAATTCAACTATCTTATTTGTCGGAGAATTAAACAACAATGTTATTCTTCTATAACATTCGATGTTTGTTTTTATACATTATACTTGGACAATTTAACATAGATTATGTTAAAGCAATTTGGCCTTCATCAAACTCTTCTAACATTAGTCTGTTAGGCCTTTTTTATGGTGGACCAAATATATCTACCATAAGCAGCTTATCTGTCCATTCTCGAGCTATGTTTAAGTCAGCAGTATTACTTTCTCAACAATATAATATGACAATTAACGGAGAATTTCTAGGGTGGCACTCACAGGATACTACTGGCAGTATAATAGATGCGGTGAGTGATACATGTCGTGCAGTGTCGAGTTCTAGTATAATTGGTATTGTTGGTCCAGAATTATCGCGAGAATCTCTTACAATAGCTCCATTTGGTGCAAAAATTGGTATACCGGTTATATCATATTCTGCAACTGATCCTGATTTATCTGATATACATGCTTATCCTACTTTTCATCGTACGGTTCCTTCGGATAATACAGCTGCATTAGCTCTTGTTAATCTGTTTATTCGATTTAATTGGACATCATGTTCAATTATTTATCAAAATGATGCATTTGGATCTAGTGGAGCAAAAGCTATAAATGAAGCATTTAATAATAGTGGATTGACAGTGATAGAAATGATTATCTTTGATATAGATCACAATGATATTCGTGGCAATTTGAAAGATTATTTAGCTAGTGGTGCAACACGAATTGTTATTGTATGGGCTGAATCAATTTATACATCTTTTATATTGCAAAAAGCTCTTGACTTGAATTTAGTTGGACCATATTTTACTTGGATATTAAGTTCGACTATTTCATTTGATTCTTTCAATAGAACATTTTATCAAAATTTAACTGGAATGCTTCTAATTGAACCAGTTGTAGGATCAGTTGTCAATGTATCAATTAATCAAACATTATTAGATGCAGCGTTCACTATTTGGCAACAGTATGAAAATGATACATATCCTGGATCATCAAATGTTAATTATTATGCATTATTTGCATTTGATGCAACATGGACATTTATTCAATCATTACAAAAATTATGTTCATCAACAATAACTAATTCTTCTTCATGTTTATCATTTGTTAAATCGTCATTCTGTTTTGATAATCGTTTCATTCAATCGAATTTATTGTTAGATGCACTTAGTACAACATAATTTCTTGGTGTATCTGGTTCTATTAAATTTACTTATAATGTTACAGACAGAATAAATGGTTCATATTATTCTCTAAAAAATGTTCAACCTTCTGTCAATGGTTTGCATTATGTGTTCGTTTTAGAATATTCAGATCCTAAGCATTGGAGAATACCTAGAGAATATTCTTAAAGGGACGTCCAACTTAAAAACGCACTTTTTCACGAATCCCTTATGTTCAATTCGTTTTTATTTTATTAACTTTTCTCGTCCTTTTAAATATTATTAAATTTTTTTTTTGTAGAAAAGAAAAGCGTCTATTGTTTTAAATAATAGAATAAATTTTGTTCGAACTAACAATTTATTGTTTAAGTCGAATGATATATAAATGGAACAGATTTTATATATTAATAAAGGTAATCATGTGCAATATTAGTCATCTCTATTTATCTAAAAGACATTCATATCACAAACTAGATTTTTTTTTCTCGAACTTACATATATCTTCGAAGAAAATAGCAAGTGCAACTTTTACAGATCTTAGCAATTAGAGTTCAAGGTCATTGAGTACATTCTCATAGCAACAGCAAGTCTAAATCAATCATTTTAGTATTGTTGTAACTCGTAATTACACAAGTAAAAAAACAAAAAAAAAGATATTTGCGGAGGAACAACATTCATTGAAATTTTCGAATGAAAATGACGAGGAAGTGCAATAAAGAGACACTGATATTTAACGTAGGAAAATGTATGTTATTTTCATATTTTATATCGAAATGAAATGTGGTAACAAGATTTTCTTAGTATAAGTTTTATCTAAGAATAAAAGATAAATGAAGATGTGTTGAGTGATGTAAGTTTTGTATTTTTATTGAACGTGGATTCAATTTTTATTTCAATAAATAAACAATCAAAGAATAGAATATTAACATTAATCATAATACAAACTAACAACAATAATGAGCATGAATATTTCTGATCACCAAAAAAGGAACATTTAATCACGAAAATTTTTTATTGAGAAATGATCAACAAAAAAAGAAAGATTTGATCACCAAATTTATTAATATAATAAGAGATAGTATAAGATATAACACCTCTACTTATACAACATAACATGAGAAAAAATATTTCACAAATAAATGTGGAAACCTCGGATTTAAATCCGAGAGTTATGTGTACTTCAAAAAGTGAGTGAAACATATCAGTCATCTTAGAATGTGTGGACATAAAAATTATCCTGGCAAACCTTGCCTATAAACACTTGATTTTTATTGGCTATTGATCAACCAATAGGATTTGGGGCGAATACATCTCAGATTTGAACTCTTCATCTTGATTTACCCTAAGAAACTCGTTTTTCCTATAACTTGATTTATATTGGTCATTGTTCAACCAATGAGATTTCGAGGCGAATGGAACACAGATTCGAGTTCTTCACTTCAGAAAACCTCGAACTATCATCTCTGTGATCGGAATATAGAGCTCGAATTGTGAATCAATTAGAGCGTGGACAAAAAAAGAACTGAATTCTGTTTAATTATCTTTGCAATGGGTGAGTTTGCTTTCTTGTCTCCTTATGTTTTATATACCATTTTGTAGCTCGTGAAATTCTCTATCGAATGATATATATAATAGTTGGGGTTTTATTTGACTATGATAGGAAAATCTTTTTACGAAAAAAGAGAAGGGTCAATCTTCTCTTAGAGAAGCCATAGGGAAAAATGACTATTTTTGCAATAACTCACGAATGACTCTGCCAATGATTCTCATCTTCGAACTCAACCGAGATATTGTTGAGACCAAGCTGTGTAGAAAATTTCATCATGATCGGACTCTCCTTTCAAAAGTTATCGTGTAAACGGA